>APFE031373543.1:1276-18263 GCA_000404065.3 Pinus taeda
CTTGGATGATTCAAATGACAAAACCTCCTTTCTATATATAGGAGTCTATGGAGTCACAATATAAACCAGCTGACCTAATAATAATAATATAAAGCCACAAAAATAATAATAAAGGGATTCTATGGGGCACAGTAATAACAATATGGGGGCAATAGGGGCACAACAATATTAATAAGGGGTAGAACTACAATAGTAATGGGGTAATCACTAGTATTATAGGGACCCAACACATGATGGCTTCAAACAACAATAGTTTTAAAGCTCTTCCCTTTAGGCTTCACTCCAAACCAAACACACTTCTCCCTCACACAACTAGATAGGTACAACTAGTAATAGCTTGCTTATCAAATCAAAATAGTATACTCACACTCAGCCAACACTCTAACTACACTAGCTTGCGCTTAGGAAGAAGGGAGGTTTATATAGGAAATATGGATGGGAGATGGATCCTATTCTTATGGGAGAAGGACTTATCCCTTGAGGTAGTTCCATAATTATAGGGGAAAGGAGCCCAAATTGTCATCCTCTACCCCATCCGGCCAAACCATTTACCAGACTTCTGTTACGAAGCTTCTAGAGCTGGAAGCTTCGACTCTAATTTAAAAAAGAATCCATAACAAGACCAGTGCGACTTGAACACAACTCAATCGCTCTAGTCAGAGCGAGGAGTAGTGCTAATATTTAGACATTGGTGCAAGGGAGACAAAGGCCATTAGCGTAGGTCTTGTAAACTGGGAAAAACATAATTTTCAGGGGAAATGGTGCAAAAGGGAATTTATCTGCTCATTAAGAGGGACACAATGGGAGTTCTTCATGAAGGCAAAGCATGCGGGGTTCACTGTAGAGGTCCTCCAGGATCAAGGAACAGGGAGTACAGAGACAGTGACAAAATGGTGTGTAACAATTCTCCTCCTTGCTTGGTCGTTTGTAACTCCTTAGCCATTCGCTCGTTCTCTGCTATCAAGAAGCGAACACTCGAGCTAGTGGCTTTAGCATATGCTCTAGTAGCATCGACCAATGCTACTGGACGCTTGTGCACATCAGATACGATAACTTGTTCCTCAAACTACACAGGAGATGTGTGGACATATGGAGTAGACACTCTGTGAGATTGCAAAACTCTATGTTGCGACTCGCCGGATGATATGTTGTGCATCTCTTTTTCTAGATTGTCTCCAAGGATCTCAGTATCTCCTTGGTCGCGCGAGACTTGCTTTGCTTCCGGATCCAGTGAAGTCGGATGAGTCTACCACCTATATGGGTGTAGTTTCATCTATCTGTGCATTTTGTGCCCCCTGTTGTGTTTGTCCCTGCTACTCTTCCTTCTCCTGTTTGCGCAGCTCCTATTCTTTCTGGAGTTTCTCCTTCAACTTATGCAACTCCCTCACTTTTCCTCCATCCTTTATTTTTCTCTATGCCTTTGTGTGGTCCTCTTGTCACGTTGTCGCCTCTTCGCCTCTATCTCCAAAGTTGATTTCTCCACAAGTGGATCTTCTCTGAACTTGCAGCTTTGTTCTGCCTCTACACTGTCAAAAATATTTCTCTTGCCTTTCTCATTCACATATATGTTTTCCTTTGCTACTTTTGTTGTTGGTGCTCTCCTAGATGTTGCTTCACTAACCATTCCATAGTGATGCTGATTAGTTCATTGGGTCTGGAGAAGCTGTGACAATATTTGCATGGGTCTTCCTCAGCCCAATGACACACCCCTTGGATCCACAGAAATTTCACTGTCGTGCAGTGATCCTTCACAAAGAAATGCGGGTCATACAGATTGAAGCTTGTGGTGTCGAAAGTAAATTCCTTGAACTCTTCTATCTCGACATCTGCATGCTTGAGATTCCATATCTCACACAACCCGATCGGCAACGGAAGTGTGGGCCAGGGTGCCTTCTTCTTCTGATGCAGTCTAGCTGATAGTCCTACCGAGATGTGGTACGACACTTCTTGCATGACGAGCTTTTCCATGGAAAACTTTGGGAAAACATGTGGAGGCTTATCCGCGATGTACATCCATATGAACATGCCAAAAGGTGAGCCATACCAATCCACTATGTTGATTAGTGCCTCCATTGTTGCCTTCGACATGCAAGGTGCATCCTGCTCAAATATCATCTTGTACACCGGGGTGACAAAATGGTCTAACATTGTGTGATGACTCCTCAGAAGTTGCATTCGGCAAACAATTTGCAATAAGTGTTCATAGAGGTTTCCGCTGATTTCCATGCCCACTTCATGCCCGGGAACTGCTGACGGGCACAAATTGCATCCAACATGTATGCAGAAATGTATATTTTTGCTTGCTAACCTTTGGGTGGCTGCCAAGATCTTGTTACCTATTTCTTCAACCCGTGAGCCAACATGTTAGACCAATTGCATGCTTTGCCTTCACTGTCTATTTGGTCCAATGCGATCACGCAACTTTGCAGGAAGGTCTTTGTGCTCTCTTGGTCGTACAAGCAACATGCAAAGATGACCAAGTACTGATACGCCTTCCGTAGTATCTTTGTCTTGTAAATCTAATTTGGTGTCATCCTGAATTTGGTTGGCTCCTTCACCTAGTTCTTCAAGATATCCCTAGAGTTGGCATTGTTTTTGGGTATGTTGAAGGGTGTCTCCGTGGTGATCACTGGCTTTGGAAAGTGATACATCTTTTGATAGTGCAGTGCCATGAAGGTAGAAATCTCTTTCCCACTGACACTTCTCAATACCATCGTCTCGTGATCAGTGTGTGAGATGATCCAATGTATCATGTCCGCGCATGGAAACACAGGATACCTGCATGCAATCTGGTACAAGCTAGACTTGTGAATGTTCACATAGACTTGGAGGTCTTGGAGATCTTCCCCAAATGTGCCTAAGAATGCATCATTGACCTCTTGTCATTTTATCTTGATGTATTTGTCTACGATCACCTTGGTTTCTTTGTAAATCGACAAAATCATAGACACTCGCTCAATTGCTTCTCTAGTTTCGCTTTTGTCGGTGTCTTTTGACCTTGCTCTCTTGGAGGCCATTGATCTTGAATTTTTGAGAGATGGAAAAACACCTGCTATATTTGGAGACATGGAGACACGAAAGCCCCAACTTCCTAGTACTCTAGAAAAGCATTCAAGTCTTTCAAGTAGCTCCAACTCCTTAAAGGATGCTCCTACACGTTGGTTTTACCAGCTCCAACTAAAAGGACACTCCAACACCCTAGTTTTATCATCTAAAACCAATCAGATCCTCCAACACCATGAAAGCTCCAACTTTCCCTAGCACCACCCTACCACCCTAAAGTATTTTCAGGATAAAAGCTAAAGGATACTTCACTCTCATGCCTTGCACCACCCAATTACCCTAAAGATATAAAAAAATAGAGAAGTAATTTATGGGTTCTTGTAACAAGTACATTGACACACTTACAAAGATATTCAGTGAGACCCTTTATTGTTGTTGTATGCTTTAGATGAATAGTAAAATTATTTCAACCACAAATCTGCTTTCGTGAACACTATCAAAACACACCTTTCTATTGCAATACATGGAAATGTCTACAACCAAATCACACAAAGTTTCATACACCTGAAGTTGTATTTTAAGTTTGTTTATGTTAAGCCATTGACCATCAAAAATATGCTTGAAGATACCTTCCTTTTGATGAATAAAATGTAACTAGGTTCATTCTTCATAAATGTACTTTTGATATTTGTATTTCAAGAAAATAAATATTATTTTATAATATATGTCAATGAGTTTCTTGCTCATTGAAGTAGGTCTAGCACATGTTAAAGTGTTATAGGTGAGTCAAAGAGTCAAAAGAATTATGTTGAAGGTCTTAAGGGTATGTTACATTATGTATATGTATGTAAAATAGAATACACCTCCAAGCAAAGTCAAGTCTCCTCCTAGCAAAGACACTATCAAAAGAAGTAATGGCACCATTAAAAGAATCCATCGAAGCAAAGGAAGTCAAGTCGGCCTCAAGGCAGCAAGTTGGCCTACAATTCGGCCTAAAGGAGGGACAATCATCTATATATAGAGGTTGTCCACTCCCTCAAATGACAAGCAACTCACTCTAAAATCAGAAAAGATAAAGGACCGAAAAAGAAGCTGAGAAAGGGACAAAGAAGGAGCCTCAAGTGCAGTGAAGAAGTAAGAAGGAAGAGTGAAGGTTTTGGGATTTTTTTGGGGCCAATACAAACCACACATGCAAATAAAAGGAAGCGCTATCTATGGTTAGGACAACATAAACTCACCTCTCAACATACCTCATCATTTGGTCTACAAACTAGGCCTACTAAGCCTCCTATCCAAGTAAATAAGGAAGTACCTCAAGCAAAGGAAAGAGGAGCCATATAACATCAACAAGACCTATCACACGTGCGAGAATTAGGGATATAGTACTGTCACAAAACCCTACAACTATAAATCAAGAAGGAATTATGTTGGTCAAGAGAAGGAAAGAGTATCCTTAGGTGAAGGATCTCACTAAGTACAAGAGATAAATGTCTCTTCTAGAAGGACTACTAACAGTGGAAGGAAGAACGAAGTGCCGGAAGGAGGATGAAGTGCCAGAAGAAGGTGGACAAAGTGTTGGGGAGACATAGTGCAGAGAAAAGGAAGGACTTGACTTGTGCTTGGAGGATCGTCTAGTCAAGGGTCTAGGGTTTGGCATTGATCATGAAAGAAGATTCAATAAGAGAAACTTTATCGAAGGGTTTTCCTCTCAAGATAATAGAGGTTTTGGCCCTAGCAGAGAGCCAATATCTTGAGTTCTTATTTTATGTTTTTGATAGCAGTTTGATGAAGTACACACACATGCATTAATAAGAGGAGAAGAAGATTAATCTAACAAAGACAAATCATAAAAAGACTTCACAAATTGTTATCTAGTCCTCAAGAATCACTCTACATCTCATTGCGCTAGATTCTTCAACAGCTTTGCCATTTACTATCAAGGATATGTATGAATATCTATGAAATCAGATTCTCCCCCTAGGCCCTACGTGTTCTGAATCCAGAGAATCAGACACGATTAAGGCAGATTCGTGTCCAAAAATTGGGACACGTCGTGTCTGATTGGGACATTTCGAATCCGGAACGTGTCCTAACCAGGACACTTTGAATCTGGAATGTGTCCTGACTTTCGGAAACAAATTTGGAAATCAAGAACCACGCGGCGTTATAAAGGTGTATTTCCCCATTCTCTTTGCACATTCACTTGTTTAGTTTGTTGTGGGTGCTTGGGAGGAAGGAGAAAAGGGTGTGGGAGGTTTTCAAGGAGATTCAAGCAACATGCAAGTGCTAGATCCTATCAGATTTGATGATGGTGATACTATAGAGGGGTCATCCTCCACACCATAAGATGCAGGGGTGACTTTGGATACAGAGGAGGAGGATGAAGCAGAGGAGAGAAGTGGTGACCCTGATGACGACGACAATGATGCTGATTTTGATGATGACTATGAGGATTGATGACTCATGAGTCATGAGATACCTACTTCCTTGAGGCTTGTATACTTGTAGACTTGTAGTCGTATTTGATTTGTATTTGTTATTCCTATTTGCCACTAGAATTGCACTATCTATGTAAACAGTAACACATTTTGATTTTGATGACTTAATGAGAGAACTACAATATCTTTATTTTACTATCTTGTCTTTCTTATATTGGATCATTAATGAATTGAATATGTATTATAAATTTATAATTTATCATTTATCATTTATGTCACAATTGTATTCGTAGTTTTGTATGCGTAATGTTACTTTGTAAAACCTATATCTAGATGAAGATCTATGTTTGAATCAATGAATTTGTATCATGAATGAGAATTCGTGTAAGAAATATCTAATTTTTAATCTCTCTCTCTCTCTCTCTCTCTCTCTCTCTCTCTATATATATATATATATTATATATATATATAATATATATATATATACATATAAAATATATATACATAATATATATATATATATACTATATATATATATAATATATATTATATACAATATATATATACATATTAATATACATAAATATATATTATATATATATATATATATATATATAATATATATATATAACGTATCTGAACGTGTCTTATTCCAGGGGGTCAACCTCTCTATATCCAACACTCGAATTCCTGTATCCATTGAATCCTGAATCCTCGTGTCAGGTGACTTAGATGAAGATACATCCCTCTTCCATTGCCTGTATTTTGTTAGTCCACCTCTCCTTTATATTGTCGTTAATATTGTTCCTCTAATTGATGTTTCCACCCTTAATATTGATGTATAGATGAAACCCCCTTCTACCAATGTCTTCAATGATTGAAAAATTAAGTCTTTTAAGCTCTCAAGAGGGCCAGAAATTTATCATGTTCATAGGAATACTGTGGAAAAAATATTATAAAACTTTTTGACATTAAAAGAACCTTAGAAATCCCTCTGTAATAGTAACAATAAATCCTTTCTTCATAGGCTAAATATATCATAGATAAACTAGTGAAATATTCCTTCAAATGGACTTACTTCAATAGATCCAAAAAGAATAAGTTGATGAAACCCTTACCTCATATTTGATCTCACTTGTCTACTCTATTGGACCGACCTTTAGGGATAGGTCACAAATGAATATTAGGCTTCAACAAAAACAGTGAAGGTGCCAAAAATAAATCCCCTCAGATATACAAATATAATATACCTTCAATAATGAATGAAATTTACCACGGATTCCCCTTAAAACCATCAAAACGTTCCTCAAAAAATACAAGTTGCCTTATCATACTTTACTTCAAGAAGACATCTTACTAGAGGCTCCACACATTTCAGATCAGATTGAATGTTACCAAATCAATCTCTAAACATGACATAGGTCTGCTTCAAAATTTATGCCTCGTGAGTAGTAATTTGAGCACTGAGATATAGGTTTGAATGCCCCTAAATTATAGATTCGAGAGACCACAGATGGTTCAAAATTTTCCATGGAGAATTCTTGAATTAAGTCTCTGACTCATCAACAAAAGAACTCATGAACTAGCCTCATACAAGGACAACTATGTGATAAAGGTCGAAATCAAATTTGTGACCTTTTCTTCTGTTGAAGTGCAAAACTTTTAGTCTAAGATCCTGCATCATAGAAGTAGAATAGTAGCCTTGGAAGGAGGTTGAAGTATGCCCACAAAGGGCCTTATAAAATGTACTCAACTCATCTTTAGAAAGGGTTGAATGATCTCAGAATGTACTCAATACCCCAACAAAAACCATAACCCAAAAGACATAAAGATTGAGCCCAAAACCTCCTCCAAAACTTCAACCTTCTACTTTAGATGTGCTTGACTACTCAAGGCCACAGAGATATTTTAGATCTTATGTGTGAGAGTTCATGGAAAATGGAGGGAAAACAAGTTCCCTTTTTTAGAGGCGTGGAGGCTTCTAGGAAGGGGGGTGACTTGATCAAAATGGAGGGAAGCCAACCTTCAAAAATTCAAATTTTAATTTTAATTTTGAATAAATTTGGAGCCAAAATTCACTTTCCCTTTAAGGCCGACTTAATTTCTCAATTTAATTATTTGATATATTTTCCAAAATTTCTATGATATTCCACAACATAAATAAATTAAAAATGCCATCAATAAACACATCACAATCTACCTTTATCATCTTGTTTGGGGGACTTTGACCAAATTTTGGGGCACAAAATTTGACAAGACTTATCTCCTCAACCATGAAGAGTTATGTGATGGAATCGACACAACAAGAACCATCAAATGAAGATGATCTTGGGCCCAGGAACCCTAATCTTCCTTGTCATTTTTGTCATGAAATCAAGACTTCTTGACATCAATGACAACCAAATTTCAACATTTTCAACCCAAATGGTACCACTACGAATTCATAGTGGCTATATCTAGTCATGAATGTAGTCTTGTGGATATCCTCATCCTTGATCTGGACTTGATGATATCCAGACCTCAATTTTATCTTCAAAAACATTGTGGTTCCTCTCATTTGGTCAAATAAATCATTGATCATGGGAAATGGATACTCATTTTTACTATTTTTCTTGTTCAAATATCTATAATCAATACACTTCCTAAGTGAACCGTCCTTTTTCTTCACAAATAATGTTGGAACTCCCTAGGGAAACATGCTAGGTCTAATGTACCCTTTGTCCAACATCTCTTTCATTTATATCTTCAAGTCCACTAACGTAGGTGTGATAATTCTATAGGGTGTTCTAGACAAAGGAACTTATCCTATAGTGAATTCTATAGAGAAATTGATGTCCTTCTTAGGTGAAAATCTCAGACTCTTCTCTGGAAATACAACCCATTGTATTGCTATAATATGGAATGATCTTCAACTCCTAACTTATTATCCTCCACTAAAATGGTCACTTGAATAGGATACACATCCCATTATGTTATATTTCTTTAATTAGAGAGTTTAAACTTGCCTCATGGAGATAGGATTCCATACTCGTAGCAACATTTGTTCTCCTTCATCATCCTTGCATTCCAATGTTCTTTTATAACAATCCAACTTTTCCCTGTGTTCTTCCATCTAGTCCATGATAATTATTAGGTCATATGACCCCGAGGGAAAGATATTTAAAGTGGCTTTGGTAAGAAGGGACTCATCTAAGACTAGAATGATTCAACAAAATTGCTCACCTTCTTTTTTACTCCAGTGACTAACTAAACTAGCCATGATTTAGCACATTGTTTCCTCTATAAAACACAAGATTCCATGACTTGTGGAGTAACATAATTGGGGCTATAACCTAGTTCAATTAAAATTGAAAGAGGATTTTTGGCAAGAATACCTACCATTTCCAACATTGAGGCTTGGCGGTCCACTGCCTATTTTCCACAATTGCATAAATGTTGGGTACACTCTAGGCCACATCATTGACTATGGTAGCCTTTTGGACATTGTACATCCTCTTTTTGTATTGTTATAGATGGGGATAGTATTATAACAAATGTTCTTCACTAAACCCCTAGCACCTCAACATATTCTTCCTTGGTTCCTTGGCCTCTTCCTTTTCTGGTTGAATTAGTTTATTCCCACTTGGAGCAGGAAAGTTTTGTTGGAACTTACTTTTATAAAGTACATTGAACATGACATTTTTCCCAACCTACCATTGTGTGAGTATATTGACCCCTTCTTTTTTTAAATGGTCTTGGTCTTCTTCCATTATGTCCAGAATTCAATCTTATGCTTGGATTAATCATAGAAATATTTTTCCTTCCGAACGATATCCTCCAATGTATTTGGTTCATCAAATTCTATTTTATCCTGATAGGATTGTGGTATTTCACTAAGGAAGCACTATATTTTTATCTTTTCATCTCTGATGTAAGGTACATATCTCAACAGTTCTATGAACCTATTGGTATAATCTTCCGTAGTAAGTTGTCCCAACTTATGCACATGGAATTCCTTGATTTCCACATTGTAATACCTTTCATAAAGGTATTTCTCCCTTAAGTATCTCTGGAACTTACTCCAGGTCATCGTCTTCTCTTGAATGTCCCCAACATTTTTGAGTTATTCCTACCATATGTCAACCTTTTCTCTAAATATAAATATGGCCGCTTGTTCCTTCATATTTTCAGATTAATTATGCACTCTAGAATATTTCCTTAGGCCCAAAAACTATGCTTTAACTTCCTTATTCTTTCTAAATTCCCCCTTGAAAATTAGGGAGATTTTCCCTCTTAAATTCTTTAAGCAATATTCTCTTCTCATCTCTTTTCTTCTTCTTATATAGTTTTAATTTAGTTGATGTTGGCTAGCTTATCAGAACTATCAATGTCATCCTTAAAGATGTTTGTTGAAGTATTCTCACTTACACTCTTGTGCCTCTTTCTTGCTCTACTTCCTTTAGCCTTGTCGATCCCGGGTCCATATTTATTGATTTAAAATGGACTATGGACATGTTTGGACCTAGGTATACCCCAATTACTAGCACTAGGTGTTTAGTCAATTTAGTATGTCCTAAATTGCTACATTAATTATCAATCCGAGAGTCGTAAATTGATGAAGTGTGGTGCACTATATGTGCAAGACAGCCTCTTTCTTAATTTTGGTTATTTCCAATTTTATTTTGTTTTGGGGTTTTGTCTTTGTTTGTCTCCTAATGCAAATGGAAATTCCTAAGTTTTAAGAATACTTTAGAAGGCAAGTATATATATAGATTTGAGGCAAGGTTTTATGTCCCTCATGATAACTTCCAGAACTTAGCACTTCAAAGGATCTCAAAACATGCTAGTGATAAAATTAGCACTTGGAGAGGAATGTAAATATGCAGCTATTTAAATCAGACAAACGATGAAATACTAATCATGAAATCTTTGTCTCTGCTGCTTATCTAAATACAGAAATAAAATCTAAACTATTGCACTCAAACAAACCAAAAATTGCAGACTAATGAAAGTAAGATCAATTTACTTCACTTATAATCCAATAGCTTGCAAAGTAGCTTTTCGGGGTTAAGCCATGGCTCTGGAGATAAAGTCAAATAACATGAAGAATTGATATCTAAATTACCTACTTTCAAATGAAATTAAAATCAAGTCACTTCACTTATACTACGATAGCTCGCTAAGTAGATTTTGGGGGTTAAGCCATGGCTCCGGAGATAACGTCAAATAACATGAAGAAATTGATATCTAATTTCATAAACGAAAGTAAAACCAAATCACTTCACTTATAATCTGATAGCTCGCCAAGTAGCTTTTTGGGGTTAAGCCATGGCTCTGGAGATAATGTCAAATAACATGAAGAACTTGATATCTAATTGCATAAACGAAAGTAAAACCAAATCACTTCACTTATAATCCAATAGCTTGCCAAGTAGCTTTTTGGGGTTAAGCCATGGCTCTGGAGATAATGTCAAATAACATGAAGAATTTGATATCTAAACTAGCTAACAACAACAAATAAATAAGACTGAAATCAAAGCATAACTGAAAATGAAAAGCTAAAAAAACAAAGTCAGTAGAGAGGCCAATCTCATGTCACTATTTGATGCACAAATTATATGAAAACACTCGAGCATAACCTATCCTGAAACACACTGATCAGTGTTAGCAAAAGTATGCAATGCTGGAAAATCACGTACAGGAATGAAAGATTAACACCATAAATGAATTATGAAACATATACAGGTGAACAAGCTATAAAATATTTACAATGGAAATGAGAAAATGATACATGAAAATTTTATAGAAAAAAAAAAAAAAAAAAAACCTCAGCTAGCAGGGGCCCTCTGCACGGCCTTGGTTAATACACTGTCAATCCAAAATTATGCTCAAACAGTCATAAGAAACAGAGTCTTTATATTGCAAAACAGAGGAAGTATACTCTCGTTACAACAACAGGACTAATGCTACATCAATAGTATAAAAACTAACAACATAACTATATCAAGACTAACTACATGCGTTTGCAAACGCGTTATTTATAGAGGAAATTACATAACTGTTTTTCTGTGAGAAACCTTCAGCAGAGAACACGTAAAAAGACAAAACCTGTGAGCTTAGCGTCTTGGTTGCCATGATCATTCAATCTACAAAAGGTGGAGATTGTATTTGCATCGTGGAGATGGTCTACAACTGTCAAGAGGGATCCACGGATCTAGGAACGGTCTCGGACCTTTCACGTACTGAAAACAGAGACCTGTTTGTTGTAGGACTCCTTGTTTTACTGTCCTTTGACCAAGGCTTTCCTTTACGAATTTGACTGAACAGATAGGACCTGGTCCATGTCTAGATCATTCCTGAACTGCCCAAATGCCTCGTTTTACTTGCGGACACCTGTAACCTATAGATCAATAAAAATAGTTGCGGAATCACGAGTCAGCTGCGGAAAGTGGCTGCATTTTGCAACTGATGAGCAAAATCTAAGTCAAATAGCAAACACAAAAATATAGTTATAAAACCACTTAAATGTACTCTTAGAATCAATATGTAATGATCTTTGATAGCTTATGAGGCACTGGCATGGGAAAAAGGTCTAGGAAAGTATGTAAAAGAGAGGTAGTTTTAGGGCTCAACATACCCCCACTATGAAGGTGTTGCATGTCCTCATGTAACCAAAACTTTGACCATCCTCCCTTCAGTTCATTTGTATAGAGACCTCTGCTAATACATCTAGCCTTCTTTTCTTCTTCTTTGGTACCACTATCATCCTGGGCTTCCTCATTAAGCACCTGTATTTGAGGTTGATAAGGGCTCTGCTCAATCTCCAGCTCTTCTTCTTTAATTTCCTATTTTTCTTCTGCCATAGCCCAAGATGCAACATGGTGTTGTCATGGATAATTTTATCCAACCTGCTATGTTCTTTCAATGTTTCATTTTCCCTTTTGATGTGTCTATTTAGGACTTCTAGTTCAAAAACTTCCTGTTTTAGTGATTGGATTAAAACTTCCTAGGTTGTATTAGGCTTATTAGATGAAGTGCCTTGGTCTGTTGCAGTTTTCTCCAACGATTCAATAAAATCATACATTTCTTGTTGGGTTGGATCTATTTTAGGTGTAGCCTTTTTGGGACTGATCCCAAAATCTGGTTGAGAAGGATTGATCTCAAAATCTGTTTGAGAAAAAGGAGAATGTTGAGGGCTATGGTCAGGAGGGATTGTTGGTGACTGTTCTGGTGTTTCCCCTCCTAAGTCTATGAAATGGGCCCCTTTAGTTTGCACTTTCTTCAATTTACTTTTAAGTCTGGAGCTCCTCCTTAGATTTTGTGAGCTGGTGTCTCCTTTCTCTACATTCTGTTTTTCTTTTCCTTTTCCTTTTGTTGTAGCTCATTGTTCCTTAAGGTAGATTAGTCTTTCAAAAAGTATTTGATCCTCTTCTAAGGAAGGTTCTGGTGTTTGATAGACATCTTCAACATTTCTTTTCCCCTTTAGTTTCACTTGCTTCCTAGCCTTAGTCAAAGTTTCAAGTAACTTTTCTTCCTTACTAGTTTCTTTAGCTATGCTAGTAGGACTATCCTGAACGTTTACACTTGTTTTCCTTATCCTATTTTTCCTTACTAAGCTACCTTCAGGTATTTCAGGTGGGTCTTGAAAGAATTTTCTAATCAAGAACTGTTCCCAAGTGTCCTTTCTTTCCTTCAATTGTTTTTCAATCAGCATTTTAACAAGGTCGTGATGGTAAAAGTGATGGTAAAATTGATGGTTTGATTTTCCAGAAAATTCATTAGTAACTTGATGTGGTACATGTACATGGACCCAAATCTTCCTTCACATGTAATAAACTTCTGAATTATCAATAATAAACTAGTCCACTTTCCCTCTAGAGCAGAAATAGGGATTCCACGTTTGAAAATGGTTATATCCATACCTGGGTTACGCAAAATAATCCTCCAGACCCTCTCGTCAAAGTCTTTATTTTTGAACCACCGTTTCCCCTCCTGTGGGAGCTCCATTGCTGCTGCAATGGATGGCTCTGTGACTGAAAATTTGAGATCTCCAAGCTCAACTTCCACGCCGTTAAAAGACCTTGTAAATGTCTTCGTGACTTCTTTATTGTGACCTCTGAATTTTTGGATAAATTGCAGCCACCGTCCCTTCCTTAATATGCTTTTTAACTATGGATAACCCTCCATGAATTTAGGCCCGTCTGGCTCTGTTCTTACCAGAAGGCCCATTCCTTCCTCCTGCCTTAAAAATACCTCTATGAGTGATGGACTGTAAGTGATGGATTGACGAAGGTGGAATGATTGTGTGAGCGGAAGATGGAGAAGGATTGCGGAGAAAACCAGTAGTTGTAAAACGAAAGAACACAGAGCATGTAGTGAAAATGAGTTCACGGAGCAGAGGCTTGTATAAATAGGCTAGAACTAACAAACACAACTTCAATGGGAGAGTATGGAAACAGAGTGAGTCTGGCAGAATTTTGAATTAAAAGGCTGCGGAGTGGACATTAGCACATTCATAAAATGACTGCGGATTTGTGTTGCAGAGAAGAGCCGCGGTCAAATAGATTACATCTTCATAATTACCCGGTTCAACAGGTGGAATGCAGATGTACAATTAAGTACGAGTTAGATTCATAGGCAGATCATGAGGCCGTTAGAAATTGATGCGGAGTTCGTGGTGGAATTATGCAAAGGTCATGGAGGAGTTATGAAAGCTATCAATGCGAATAATTACACATAATGGAGCCGATGGTTTCACAACTGTATAGATTATGTGTTTTAAAATGCTCTTTGAAATTAATTTTGCTCATACCTTAGAATATTACCACTTTCATTCGCTGACCTTTGATTGGTTGCTTCTTGCTGGTGCTTTAGGTGCTAAAATATTCAAAATGTCTTCCTCTTCCATCCTGAATTTGGTTTTTATCATTATTTGGCTAAAATCTAACTGTCACTACTGAGTAACATAGTACTAGTTGCGGAATCAATAATCAGCTGCAGAATCAATATTCAGCTGCGGAATCAGAATTCGGTTGTGGAAACCGACACAGTGAACATATGACTTGGTGAAGTGAATGGAGATGGATGGAAAAGAATGATGACTGAATTATTGATATATGAAAACTGGACATGAAAGGACTTTTATTGGCGAAATGTGATGGTGAAATGGAATGAAATGAAGTGAAGTGAAATGACATGGAATCGAACAACTATGAATGAAATGAGAGGGATTTTTTGGAAAATATAGGGCGTCAGAAGTTTCTGATTTTCGCCTTGTATTTTCTATATAAGACTGCCAATCAGTGATTGGTTTTCAGGGTTATACAAATTGTTATTTTTTATATTTTTATTTTTTTTTATTTTTTTTTTCTAAGACATAATGAAAGAAATCAATCTGGCTAGGGGAGAAGAAGGATTCGTCTTCACCAGCCTTCTCCAGATTATCTTCGAAATATTTTGACAATTCTCCTTTGACGAGGTGGCTATATGATAGATCTTCAATCTTGTAGACCATTCACAATGACGTGAGATTTTTGATATTCATCAATGGTTTTGATTCTTGCCACTCCATTGCTAAAAACTTTGTCAATCTAATATGGCCCAAGCCAATGAGTCTGAAATTTACCTTTGAAATCTTTGAACTTGGAATCAAATAGCAATGCCCAATCTTCTTCTTGAAACTTTTTCTCCTTGATGTATTTGTCATGCCACTTAGCTCTTTGATATTGAACTAGATCAGTTCTCAGGATTGCTTCTTGTCTGATCTCATCTAGTTCATTCAACTTCTCCATTCTATGCTTTTGAGCTTCTGATAGATCCATTCCCAATTGAACTGCCATCTTGAAGGTCCTAACTTGGAACTCAATGGGGAGCATAACTTCTTTCCCATAAACAAGTTCATAGGGAGAATGTCCTGTTGTGTTCCTCCATGTAGTTTTATAGGCCCATAAGGCTTGAGGAAGCTTTACTGCCTAATCTCTTCTGTGCAGATGAATAATCTTGGTAATGATGCCTTCAATAAATTTGTTTGTGGACTTTACTTGACCATTTGCTTGCGGATGGTAAGGAGTAGATTTTTTGTTCTTGACCTTGTACTCTTCCATCAGCTTCTCCACCAGTTTGGATGTGAATTGACCTCCCTGATCTATCACAATTTCTCTTGGAACACCAAAGCGAGTAAAAATATCCTCATAAAGAACACTAACAACTAAATGCTCAGTAGTAGAAAATAATGCTTTGGCTTCTACCCATTTAGTGACATAATCAGTACATACCAATATATACTTTTTCTATTTAGATGTTGGATTAATAGGTCCAACAAAGTCTAAAGCCTATTTTTCAAAGGGTTCGATGAGTACCTGTGATTGTAATGGAATCTCATTTGAGAGGGTAGGTTTCCTTACTCTTTGGCAGTTGTCACATCTTTTGACGTATTGTTTTTCATCTTTGAAGAGGGATGACCAATAATATCCTAAAGAAAGGATTTTATAGGCTGTCCTTTTGTTAGAAAAGTGTCTGTCGCATGGTTCATCATGACATTCTTTGAGAATATCATGCATTTCATCTTCCCTGACACATCTTCTGATCACAAGATCTGGCCCTGTTTAACAATTCCGTTAGAATCATGAAGTATTTTGAACTCTCCCTGAAATCATCTTATCTTCTTTCCTAGGAAATAACTTGGACGGTAGTTTCCTGTAAACCCATAGTTAGCTATTCCTGCATAACAAGGAGTACTTAGTAGTTACTACAAATAAATATATTCATCAGGAAATTTCGTCCTCTACAGGAGAATCTTCTTTAGTATTCTGAATCCTAGACAAGAAATCAGCTACTGTGTTTTGTTTCCCTGGTCTATCTAACACAGTAATATTGAATTCTTGTAAAAGTAGGAGCCACCTGATAACTCTGCCATTAGTAATGGGTTTGTTCATTAGATATCTAATTGCAGAATGATCAGTATGAATAAAAGTTTCATAGCCTGTTATATAATGTCCGAACTTATTGATTGCGTGAACAACAGGTAAGAACTCTTTTTCAGTCACAGTATAATTCAACTCAGTGGGAGTTAAATTTTTACTGGTATAGTAAATCGCATAAGGAACTAAATCTTTTTGTCCCAACACAACCCCTGGAGCTGTATCTGATGCATATGTAGAAATATGGAAAGGAAGTTTCCAATTTGGTCCTCTCAAGATAGGTGCTTCAGATATTCTTGTTTTCAAAGCTTCAAATGTTGATTGGCAATTAGGACCCCATCTGAATTCACAGTCTTTTGTAAGTAGTTTGAAGAGTGGAGATGCTATTTTGGCGAAGTTTTCTATAAATCTTCTATAATATCTAGTAAATCCCAGAAAACTTCTAACATCTTTTTGACAATTTGGAATAGGTAACTTGGAGATGACCTCAACTTTTGATCTATCAACTTTAATCCCATCCCCTGAAATATGATGTTTTAAAACAATACCTTCAGTAAACATCATAAAGCATTTTTCATGGCTTAATGAAAGGTTTGTTTCTTTACATCTTATAAGGAATTTTTCCAAATTTTCTAATGCCTCTTCAAA
>APFE031373543.1:31148-61292 GCA_000404065.3 Pinus taeda
TTAAAATAATCTAACTGGACTTGACTAGTTAGAACTAAATCAACTGATTCTCTCATTATAGAACTCATACTTATTCCCTCAAATCAGTGGAGGAAATTAAGGATAAATTCCTCAATCAGTGGGACAACTCATGTGCATGCTCACAAAGACTTCAAATTCGAATTTCCTTAACTAATTAACTCCACTAAATTAATTAATTAATATTTCCAACTGCTGTTAAGACCAAAATTAATTTTGCTTCCTTTAAATAGACTAGGGACTGCTATAAATAGGAAGGGACCCAGAAATGCTATTTTTACAACTTTCTATTTTTAGTAGTTTCATCTCTCACCCAATGTGGCCAATGACCTCACCGGCCAAACTGCTATTTTTAGACATTCTATTTTTAGCACATTCTAAATTTAACATTTCTTGTTGCACATTTTTCAACACTCCCTCTCAACAAGAAAGGCTTTCTCTCAAACCCGACCCTGTAACTCTGGAATGTTCTGCATGCAACACATCTACCCAGTCCACTTACTCCCGCAACACTTGGAACAAAAACACTCCCAACTGACCACTCTATTGGGCTAGGAACATAGTGTGATGCTGAAGCTCTACCTGTTGCTGACAAGTGCTCCCTCTCTGACATCTGCACTACTGCAACATCTCCATACATCTCGCACCATTTCACACCTCTCTATGCCACCTAGCACTATGCAAAACACTTGTGCCTCTCGTATTGCTACAGCCTGCTAGCTATGCGCTATCCTGGGATTCCCTGCATTATCACTCTTTCTGCCACTCCATCCACATATGTCTCTACCCAATCAGTCAGTTCTTGCTACTCCACATCGGGGCTCTTGTAGCAAGGACTCATCCAAGAGGTTGGGTACCTCAAGGATCCTGCCCCTCCTTCTTGGGATGATCACTCTATATCGCCCCACCCCCTACCTGGAGGTATGGCTGCATGTGATCCCTCAACCCACCTGGCTCGAAGTTTCCCCCTACTGGAGGCCTTTGCATGAGTAGATGTCTCTACTTAATCTCCACTCAGCTTCCCCTATTGTGGCTGCTCCAAAACCTCCTGAAGTTGTTGCACCAACCGTGGCTCCTCCACAATCGTCTAAGACTTCTTCTGGCTCTGTATGTTGAGAGGTAATATACCCTCCTTCTCAACCACCAAGTCTCCATCAGTTGCCTTGCTGCTCAAGACTTTGCATGCATCTTGAACCTCAAGAGCATACAGTTTCTTGACCCGTGAACCAATCTACTTCATCTGTCTAGTGATGATGTGTCTAAGGAAAACCTTTCCCTTATTGAAGATTACATCATAGCCTCTGTATTCCAGCATCGCAATCGACACCAAGTTTCTCTTCGGTCCTGGTACATACTTGACATCAATCAAGGTAAGGTGAGATCCATGCTCCCTTTGAAAAATAACTGTGCCTACACCTGAGACACTATACTTCTCATCATTACCCATCGCTATGAGTATCTGGAGATCTTTCTCCTCCAAAGTACTGAACAAACTCTTGTCGTCGGTCATGTGGAAAGAAGCTCCACTGTCAAGAAACCAACCACTTCCCACCATGGATGAAACAATGCATGTGAAGAGTGTGAAATCCAACTCAAACTGTGAAGCAAGTGCCTCACCTTCTGATCCTTCCCCAGATCCCTTCTTTGATTTCCTTCGTTGACAATTTGCAGCATAATGGCCCACCTCATGACAACGAAAGCATCGCACTTTCGATTTATCAACCTTCTTCCCATCATTGGAAGAACTGGATTCGGAAAGAGAAACCTTCTTCTTCCCCTTATTTGCCTTACTCACTAAGACATAATTCTCCTCATCATGCATGGATGAAGAACTGTCTTTGGTGGTCCGTTTGATCTCCTCCTACATCAAATCCGACCATAGTCATTCCCAATCTGGCAGTTCCTCCCTTCCATTCACCGAGTCCTGGTAGCTATGCCAGCTCTTAGGAAGGCCAAGGAGTGTTAGACTCACTATATCCTCATCTGATGTCACGACCCCTACACTTGCAAGCTCATCCCTGCATGTGATGAGCTTGGTCAGATACATAGAGATCGTCTCATCCCTTTCACACTTGATCTTTCGAAGTTTGTCCTTCAGTGATAGCTTCCTCTGATCACTACTATTCTGGTATAAATCTTTCAATGTTTTCCACATTGCATGCGGAGTATCCTTCCCATAGAGGCTCAAGACAATGTGATCTCGCACTCCCTCCAAGAGAATTCTCCTAGCTCTAGCCACACATTTCCTCCTTTCCACCTGCTCAGTCTTGTCAGTAGGCTTAGGAATTTCTTGATCAATGAAATCCTTAAGGCCATTATCTTCCAAAACTGCCTCCATGTGATCCTTCCAACCTATATAGTTTGAGCTGCCATCAAGGGCATACTCAAGCCTCAAACCATAGAATGCCATCGATGAAATAGATGTGATAAGAACTTGAGATCTATATCCCGAATAATAAACTTTGAATTTCTCCTGCTACTATACTATTCTTGCTTTATCACATGTGCTATGATACCATGTAGAAATTTCACCTGTAGAAAAAACCGATATATCCAATGTCCTAAAGCATAATACTTGTTCTACTTCTACAAAACATAAGAAGAAGCATAATCAAATTCATGAGCAACATCAAGTAGAAACATGCATAGCTGATCAAGAGAAATAATCACACACAACACAAGATATATCCAGGGGAAAGCACCAGCATAAAACCCCAACCATGTATTATCAATCAAGTAGAAATCATCTTCACAATACAAAAAGAATCAATTCTCAAGCTATCCACTTCTCAATGAAATAGGAAGATATGAAGATATGTCTTATGAACCAACCAAGCCCTGTATATAAAGGCTTTACCTATGGTCCAATCCCTATTTCCTTGTGCAGTTTTCTTAGGAAATAATAGCAAAAGCATATGCAATTAATTCCAAACATACCAAGTCAACCTATGGTCCAACTACGCAATCCTTGAGGACACTAATTCCTCAACCATGCAAAAACTACTTACTAGAAATAGTCAAGCATCTGATAGTACACTATCCCACATCTGATCTCAACTAGGTCTCTGACAGAACTGACATGCAACAGTTATCCATGAGTGAATCCTTAGCTATCTAAAATAATAGTTGTCACATGCATGCAAGCATCAACAAACTATATTTTATTATTTTAACAATTTGTTAAAATAATCTATCTGGACTTGACTAGTTAGAACTAAGTCAACTGATTCTCTCATTATAGAACTCATACTTATTCCCTCAATCAGTGGAGGAAATTAAGGATAAATTCCTCAATCAGTGGGACAACTCATGTGCGTGCTCACAAAGACTTAAAATTCGAATTTCCTTAACTAATTAACTCAACTAAATTAATTAACTATTATTTCCAACTGTTGTTAAGACCAAAATAAATTTTACTTCCTTTAGATAGACTAGGGACTGCTAAAAATAGGAAGGGACCCAGAAATGCTAATTTTAGAACTTTCTATTTTTAGTAGTTTCACCTCTCACCCAATGTGGCCAATGACCTCACTGGCCAAACTGCTATTTTTAACACATTCTAAATTTAACATTTCTTGTTGCACATTTTTCAACACTCCCTGTCAATAAGAAAGGCTTTCTTTTGAACCCGATCTTGTAACTTTGGAATGTTCTGCATGCAACTCATCTACTCGATCCACTTGCTCCAACAACAGTTGGAACAAAAACACTCCCAACTCACCACTCTGTTGGGCTAGGAACATACTCTGATGCTGAAGCTTTACCTGTTGCTGACAAGTGCTCCCTCTCTAACATCTGCACTACTGCAACATCTCCATGCATCTTCCACCATTGCACACCTCTCTGTGCCAATATGTCGGTATACCTGCATTGTTAATCGATTTATTGGAAAATCTCTTTATAACTAAATATTTCTAAAAAAAACCAATAAGCTAATACGCCAATGAATAGCCCATCATGCCACCTCATTTTTCATGATCCAATCACAGCCTGTGATGTGTTGAATTCTAACATGCCAAACAGGTGGCGCTTCTTAAATGTATATTAGGATATCATAGACTTTCCAAATAAAAATCCCTAAGAATTATTTATATGCCAATATGTCGATATAACAACTCATCCTGCTACATCATCATCCAATATCCAATCATTGATTGTCACGTGGCAAAGGTTGACATGTCCTTTGTCGTTATGGAACCCATTGACATGTGCCATGAGTTAGTCATATTTTCACAAGTAGTATACCAAGTGATTTGAATTGGATCCTCAAACAATTCCATGACTGTTAAAACTTAAGAATGAATGACAGACTTCAAGAAATCGTACAACTATCAGAAATAACCTCTGAGTAATGGCAATTTGTAGCTAGCACGGAGCAACGAAGACCTTTGGCCAAAGTGCGTTGATCACTAATCACGCATCGCTGGGAAAAACCCCTCAAGAAGGAAAAGACCCGAGCGTTCAGTCACAAGGGAAAACCGGAAAACCATGGGAAAAGAGCTGAAACTAATAGGCAGGTCCCGCGCTCCAAAACCGGTGGAATGTCGGAGGCATTTTAGGTGGTAATCGATTTTGGCAGGAGACCAAGCGATACCATTCACTGAATGAGGCGTGTCCGGTGGATGAG
The DNA here is from genome assembly GCA_000404065.3 of Pinus taeda. Classification (NCBI taxonomy): domain Eukaryota; kingdom Viridiplantae; phylum Streptophyta; class Pinopsida; order Pinales; family Pinaceae; genus Pinus; species Pinus taeda. The sequence continues at coordinate 35,794 of APFE031373543.1, forward strand.
AGAGAAAACCACTCTCATCACGGGCTAACATTCAAGAAAGTCACCCGTGCGATAAGAGCAATGACCGTAGGATCTGGAGGCTCCATATCAAACGGCGGAGATCGCACCCGATGGGAGACTGGATTTGGCAGAATAATAGGCTGAAGCATATGAAGATTTGAAGTTCGATTTGACCGCTAACCTGGCGGATGAATAATTTCACAGTGTAACCGAAATAATGACTGTTCGAGGAAGAGCTGGCGCTCATTTTGTGAGGGGACAAGCGGCCACCTCCTTGTGAAATGCAGAGGCAGGGAATTCCAAGCAGACAGAGGCAGGCGATCCGAAGGGCCAGAAGAGGAAGTGAGACAGAAGAGATAGAACTGAGAGTGAAGCAAGAAGTAGAGAACAGAGAGTCGAGCTGACCTGCAAAGCTAAGGCAACATCGAGCAGAAAGAACCGAGAAGGCTTGAGAGGTTCAAACAATCCCTGTGAGGATACCTGTCGGGAACTAAGTACCAAATTGGACTCATCCCATTAAGACCAGTTGAGGTCGAGACTTGATAAGGGGGAGTCTATGTACTCTAGTGGCTTGTGGAATCCAAGTACCACCTTGCTAAGCATCATCTACTATAGGAGACTCAAATTGAGCTCCTCATTGTAAAAAAATTTGCTTAAAGACACAATAAAGGAAGGCCACCACTGAAAGTTGGACCAGAGATGTAGCCCAGGAGGATTGGGTGAACTCCTTATTAAATTGTTGTGTTTTGCAATTTCTTGTTGTGTTTCTCTTACTGTTTTCTAGTGTTTGTGTATTTTTCAATCTTATCGATTCGTTGCCTAAGATAACATAGACACACACCAGCACATGAGTCTATAGTACTTTCATTAATTTCCTGAGGTCACCTAGGGGTGATTTCAGATCAAGTGGTATTAGAGCTTTAGGCTATTAAGGTTAGAAAAGTTTGTGCTGGATTTAATTATTGAATGCTAACTAGATCAAATCTCAAATTAGGAAAAGGAGAGTTGGTCGAAACTAATCCTGAAATTGGGAGAGTCTATCTTCAGAAGACAATGTCGAAGGAAGGTTCTGTGGGGCTAGACCCTCAATTTATAGATAGTTTCTTGGCCATAAGGTCCATGGCAAAGGAAATGTATAAGGACTTTAGAAAACACAAGGATGAAGATTCATCAGGCTCCAAACAAGATAAAGGAGAAGAAGAGTCTCTCCTCCATGACCACTCAAAAGGCAAAGGGAAAGAAGAAAGCTTTCTCACACCTCCTAATAGCCCTGAACATAAAAAGAAGACATCTTTGAAATTTGATTTACCAATATATGATGGAGAGTTGAATGCAAAAAAGCTGGACAATTGGATTAGACAAATTGATGTTTATTGCAGAGTGCAGAGTATTGATTCAGACAAGAGCAAGATTCAGCTGGCCAACCTACGCCTTGGAGGCACTGCCTTAGTTTGGTGGGAAGGAAGGACCCAAGCTGACATGAAGAGACATGGTAAGACTCTTTCTATCTAGAGTGAATTTGTTTCTGCAATTAAAAAGCAGTTCTATCCATTGGTCTACATGCAGCAAGCCATGATGAGCTGGCAAACTCTTCGACAATTGAAAGGGCAAAGTGTACAAGGTTACACCCAAGAATTTAGGAAGAGAGATTTGATTCTAGGAATCTCATTAGACTCACCTGAGACTCTATTGAAGTACCTTGGTGGTCTAGACAGCTACATGAGGCACACTATCCTCATGTTTAATCCCACTAGTATAGATGAGATCTGTTCAAGCTACGCATCTAGAAGCTAGAGGAAAGAATGGAAGTCCAAAAGTTGGGGTGATCATCCCAACCCACTTCAAGCAAAAATAAGGAGAAAAGAAAACAGAAATGGAAAGCAAGGAAGGCCAACACTGCACAAAAAAGCAAGGCTTCATGCACTCACTGTAAGAAGGATGGGCATGACAATGAGCACTGTTGGATTCTGCATCCGGAGCTGAGACCTAAGAAGTTCGAATGCAAGAAGAAGAAGACTACTGCAGCTATTCAAAAAGATTTGGGTTCGGACTCAGGAGATGAAACAACCATTGCCGCCACAGGTGTAAAAGGTAAGAATTCTGAAGCATCTACTAGTAATTCTACACAATATACTATTGATGAAGAAAATGAGAGAAAAAGACAAGAGCTTTTCCATATTTGAGTTATTTCCAAAAATCAAAAGATTGATACTTTGTTTGATAGTGGCTCACAAGTAAATTTAATTTCTAAAGCAATTGTAAAGAAGTTGGGATTACTGACTACACCTCACAAGAAACCATACACATTAGGATGGTTAAGTGATAAAGCACAACTACGAGTGACTAGACAATGTAAACTTAAGTTTTCTTTTGGGTCAGCATTTGTAGATGAGCTTGAGTTAGATATAGTTCCTTTGGATATATGTGGAATTGTTTTAGGAAGTCCTTACTTGTATGACATAAAAGCTATTTTCTATAGAGCTGAGAACAAGTATCTACTTGTTAAAGATGGAATCGAATACTTTGTAAGAGCTCATAAGATCAAAAATTATTACACTCTCATAAACTCAGGGCAGATGAAACGAATGATAAATTCATGCAAACAATTCTTATTGATGGTTGTAAAGGAAAAGAAACATGATAAAACCAATGTATTTGAGGCCTGTAATACTAAACAACAAGCTGATTTAGAAAAGGTTGTTTCAGAGTATGATATCTTATTTCAAGAGCCTAAAGGTCTGCCACCCAAAAAGGAAATAGTGCATGAAATTAATTTGCAACAAGATGCTCCATTGCCTAACATTAGAATGTACAAGTTGTCCGCTTTAGAGAACGCAGAAATCAAGAAGGAGGTGCACGAGTTGCTCGAGAATGGTTCATCAGACCTAGCACATCACCATGTGGGTCACCAGTCATTTGGTGAGAAAGAAACATGGCTCGTGGAGAATGTGCATTGATTACTGAGCACTGAATAAGATAACAATCAAAAATCGTTATCCCCTTCCTCGCATAGATGATCTATTAGATCAATTGAAAGAAGTTGTTTATTTTTCCAAGTTAAACTTGCATAGTGGATATCATCAGGTCAGAGTGGCAGAACAAGATGCATGGAAGACTGCTTTCAAAGCAAAGCAGGCATTGTATGAGTGGTTGGCTATGCATTTTAGCTTAACTAATGCTCCTGTTACTTTCATGAGACTAATGAATGATGTACTCAGACCTTTTCTTGATGACTTTGTTATTGTGTATCTGGATGACATTCTGATATTTAGCAAAACATGGGAAGAACATTTAAAGTGTGTTAAGCAAACACTAGATGTTTTGAAAAGAGAAAAACTTTATGTTAAACTCTCAAAATGTGAATTTGGCAAAACATCTTTGAATTATTTGGGACATATAGTAGGGGTGGTGAATTGAAGATAGATCCCTCTAAGGTGGTAGTCATTGTAAACTGACCTAAACCCAAATCTGCTACAAAAGTTAGGAGCTTCTTAGGAGCAGCACAATATTGGAGAAAGTTCATTTCTAACTTTTCCTTAATTGCAGCTCCCTTGCATGCTTTAACAGGATTGAAAAAGGTGTTTCAGTGGGGAGGCAAACAACAGAAATCCTTCGACACCTTGAAAGAAAAGATTAGCACAACACCAGTACTAGCACTACCTGATCTTCAAAAACCATTTGAGATCCAAACAGATGCCAGTGACTATGCCATGGGAGCAGTGTTGATACAGCATGGTAAACCCATATATTATCATTCCGAGACATTTAATTCTACACTAGTTAACTATCCCACATATGATAAAGAATTGTATGCATTAGTACAGAGTGTGAAAAAGTGGAAACATTACTTAATGGGCAAAGAAACAGTTATACATATTGATCATCAACCACTTCAATATCTACACTCCAAACTAAGTTGCAGCAATCAAGACAACTATAGATGGATTGGGTTTTCCTACAAACAATTTCATTTAGTCATCAGATATAAAAAGGGAATACCACAATAAAAGTTGCAGATACATTATCTAGACCCATTATAAATGCATCTACTTACTTATTGCATAATTTGTTGTTACAATGAGAGGCTAATTGAACAAATATGCTAAAGATATAGATTTCAAAGATGTTATGCAACTTTAAATCAAGGAAAACGAGTAGAGAAATTGGATTATATGCTAAGGACCGACTCCTATCATTGTGGGAAGCTATGCATTCCACAAATTGAAAGAGTAAAGATAATTCGAGAAGCACATACTTCTCTAATATCAGGTCACTTTGGGGTAAGTAAAACAGTTGCACAGCTGCAAAGATTTTGTTATTGGCCAAAAATGAACGAGATAGCTTCTAGATATGTAAGAGGGTGTACTATGTGTGCTAAAAGCAAGCTCAGCAATAGAAAACTAGGCTTGCACACTCCATTACCAGTTCCTTCTCATCCTTGGGAAAGTGTTTCCATGGACTTTGTGAGGACTACCTAAATCTAGGAAAGGTCATGATTATCTGTATGTTGTTGTGGATAGGTTCAACAAAATGTGTATTTTGATACCTTGTAATAAACAGATTACAGTTGAAAAAACTACAAAACTATTCTTTCAACATGTATGGGTTCATTTTGGATTACCCACTTCCATTGTATCTGATCGAGACACCCGATTTGTGGGGAAGTTTTGGTCAAGTCTGTGGGAACTGATGGAAATCAAACTGAAGAAAAGCACAACTTTCCATCCACAAACAGATGGCCAAACAGAAGTAGTCAACAAGACAGTGATCTAGTTACTTAGGGGATATTGCAACAAGCATCCTAAGCTTTGGGATGAACATTTGTGTTATGTGCAGCATGCTTACAACCGAGCAAAACATTCTTCTACACATAGATTTCCTTTTGAGACCTGTTTTGGTTTCACACCAAGGTCTCCCTTGGATTTTGTCTTTGGTTAGGACACAACAGTTGAGGGACACAACAATGTGGACAGGGCAACTAGGTTCATTGAACAAATCCAAGAGATCCACCAGGCAGTACAGGAACAGTTGGAAAAGAGCCAGGCCAAATACAAGGCAAGGCATGACAAGCATCGAATGGAGCATAGTTTCCAAGTTGGTGATCAATTCTGGTTTTATATCAGCGAGGACATGATGCAAGGTGAAGGTAAAAATCTAAAGCCTATAAGGTATGGACCTTTCAAGATACTTGAGAAAATTGGTGAGAATGCTTTCCGCCTTTATCTACCAGCTTACATGCACATCTACTCAGTCGTAAATGAAAACAACTTGAGACTATTTGAACCTTCGTTAATCGAAGATCCTGAAGAAGAGAGTCAATTGCCTTCTATTGATGACCTGCTACTTGAATATCTTAATGAATTGCAGGAAGACACAGTTCTAGACAGGAAGGTGAGAATGGCGCGCAGGGGAGATGTTGAGTACTTCAGGATTAGGCTCAAGGGTTCAAAGCCAAGTAGTGCAAAGTGGATAGAGATTGGACAAGTGAGACAATTACACCCTCACTTAGTTGATGCTTGAAACCCAACTTTTGGTGGTCCAAAAGCTTTTTCAGTGGGAAGGTCGTGATCCGAATTGGATCCTCAAACAATTCCATGACTGTTAAAACTAAAGAATGAATGACAGACTTCAAGAAATCGTACAGATATCAGAAATAATCTCTGAGTAATGGCAATTTTCAGCCAGCACGGTGCAACGAGGACCTTCGGTCAAAGCGCGCTGACCGTTGGCCCATGGGGACTGTGCATGGCGCTGGAAGAGGAATTGAGACAAAAGAGACAGAACAGAGAGTGAAGCAAGACGCAGAGAACAGAGAGTCGAGCTGACCTTTAGAGCTAAGGTAGCATCAAGCAGACAGAACCGAGAAGGCTTGAGAGGTTAAAGCAATCCCTGTGAGGATATCTGTCAAGAACTGAGTACCAAATTGGACTCATCACATTAAGACCAGTTGAGGTTGAGACTTGCTAAGGGGGAGTCTGTGTACTCTAGTGGCTTGGGGAATCCAGCTACCACCTTGCTAAGCATCATCTGCTACAGGAGACTCAATTGAGCTCCTCATTGTAAAAAAATCTGCTTAAAGACACAATAAAGAAAGGCCACCACTGAAAGTTAGACCAGAGACGTAGCCCAGGAGGATTGGGTGAACTCCTTATTAAATTGTTGTGTTTCTCTTACTGTTTTCCAATGTCTATGTATTTTGCAATCTTATCGATCAGTTGCCTAAGATAAAATAGACACACACCAGCACATGAGTCTGTAATACCTTCATTAATTTCCTGAGGTCACCTAGGGGTGATTTCAGATCACCTAGAAAGGCTAAATTTGGGTAGCACGTATCATGCATGTGGCATAACCACATCATCATGATGTCTCTCCTTCAACCATTTTGGTTACTTTGAAACTCAAATTTCATTAGTTAATGAACCTCGTAAAGAGAAATAGGGTCATTATGTGATGGTTTGTCCCTTAAACAATGGAATATCAGGGGTTTTCCCCAAATTTAGTTCTTTTCATTGCTATGGGGGTCAATATTCCGATAATAGCTCATAGTCATGGCTCTGTTGGGTACACGTTATATTCTTTGTACAACAGTCCCCACACATTGTACATTGTGTCGAGCACAACATGGAGGTTGTAAGGGGGGAACCCCCTTGCCTAAGGGTTTTGAGGAAATGTCCCTAGAGAAGAAAAAAAACAAAAACAACTTGGGTTGATTTCTATGTCAGTTTTTGGCAGTTTTCACAACACGGTTTTTGTTAAAAGTGGTATTGTGGCACATGGTGGTTTTGCCCATGGTTTTGTAATTTTAGTTAAGGAAATACAATCATATTCTAATCCATGACTTATGGATTGGAATTTTACGGATGCCATAGGATTTATATTGTATTGTAATATTGTGTAAAAAAAAATATTGGAAAATATTTCTAGTTTTCTCAGTTTTGGGTTTCCAGGATAAAATTTGTGTTAATGTATGTTTTTTCCTTTGCATGTTTTTTGTTTTTATTAAGAATATGTTTACAAAAATTAATGGTACAGGGTTAAAACCTACATTTGGTATCAAATCATATTTGGTTTCAAGGGAATGCCTTTATGGCTAAGGGGTTTAGCTTGGGGTTGTGGTAGACCCTATTACAAGGAGATATCTATGGAAGTGATTCTTGTGGTGAAAGTAAATGGTGAGAAGTTAAAGCATAGAGATTGAGAAATTAAGTGGGCAGAGTTTAGAGTTGGAAGATCAAAATGGATTATTTTTTGGTGGACAAAGATCAATGGATCCATGTCAATTCAAGTTATGCACCAACAAGGATGTCAAAAAAATACTAGACCAAGTTAGATCGAAATTCAAAGAGCATGATATGATTTTTTTTCTCAGATTCAGTATTACTAAATATTTTAGGGGAAGTTATAGAAAAGGATTTTTAAAATAAGTTGTGGGCCTTGTATTAGTCTAAGTCCCCATTGAACATTTTTTTTCCTAACAAAAAATTTATATAACATGAGGATGAAGGATGGAGACTCGGTGGCAAAGCATTTGAAAGCCTTCAGTATTGTGGTAAGTTAGGTAATATCTATTGGTATTAAAATTTCATTTAAGAATAAGTGCATCGGTTAGTTATGTTCTCTACCATGCTCATGCAATAGAATGGTTGTTTCCATAGGTAGTAATACAGCTAATTTAAGCTTCAATGAACTAGTCTCATCTATTGGACACCTAATCCACTATGGGTTGGTGGAGAATGTGAACAACCTTGAGAGTCCAAGAGACCTTGGGATGTGGAACCCAACGGTCACACAAATGTACTATAAATGTGTATCATTGTCAAATAATAGATGTACTCTCCTGCTTATCTTTAATATTTGGTTTCTTCCATGTGTATGTTTGACATGGTGTCAGAGCTCAGGTCTCTAGGTTTAGGCATTTTGCATGCACCTTTGTAACTCCTCTTTGTTCGGGCTCTTCTACTCATCAGATCTACCATTCTAGCTACCCTAGCAGCTCTGACGTTGACGCTTCCACTGGTCTGACATGGTCCTTCCTATGACATGTTATTCATTGACTTGAACGTGCTCCCTTCTCTGCTACACTACTCATGCCGTTGCTCAATACCAACATACAAAAACGCTCATCCTTTTTTATCTGCGATATACAGAACCATATGCCCATGGTTTTGAAGCTTGAAAGCTTGCGGGGTTTAAATGCGTCCTAGTTTTGAACGATGCTCCATGGTGCCCACCATGAACGCTACTTTCGAAGTTTTGAATGCTGCTCCACGGTGAACACTACTCCACAGTGAATGTTGGTCCCATACACCATATGACTGCTCGCCAATACCCTCCTCCATACACAATCAACTCTGGTATGCGGGTGAAGGGAGGCGATACCAGTCCATACCTCGGCCCTTGGCATATGTGAATCTGCTCTAGGTTATATTACGTTGAATGTTTTCCTCCCTTGGTTACCACAAGTTAGCACAGTTTGTAGAGATAGTTTAACTTTGTCCAAAATTTCAGCTTTCGTTGTCTGTATTCATATACAAGCCTCATAGAATGTCGATATACATTATATTGTTTCATAATTTCATTGTCTTTAAATTATATTATAATGTTGTCTCTGCATCAAACTATTCGTATTATTTCAACTATGTTTTCCTTTTGATATCATAATACGTTGCTATCATGGTTACCTCCTCACATAGCGTGTGTGCCTCTCCATCATAATAACATTGTCTGACAGTATGACCGCTTGTATGTCTCTCTAAGAGGTGAGGAGTGAATCATGTAATTATATGGTGGATTTTCCAATTGGTGATCCAACTTCTCTAGAATATGCTTCAATATATATGCTAGATCCATTGCTTGTTCGTCTTTTATCTCCTGGTAATGAGAAGCATGTTCCTTGGGAGCGATACATGTCTCAAAGGGAAGTGAAGCTACATAAGGAACAAATGCAATGAAATATGTGGATTACTTGCCACCGTAGTTCGTTCTCATTTCTAGAAATTTTGTAGAACTTCTTGCTGGTACTTGGGAAAACAATCTATTGCAGGGAGAAGACTATACACCCAAGAAGCGAAATTTCCTAAGAGGTTGAATTCCCTTTACTAAAGAGGCCGAATTTGTGGTGAGGCCGTGGTAATTTGCTGAGGGGGTCGAAATTGTTGGAGGGTCGGAAGTGACCAACAAGGGGCCGAATCCTTGTGAACAAAGGAGGCCGCATTACCTTTAAAATTTGGTGTGACAACCATCTTTAGCGGGACAAAAAGATATATGCCATGGCCGAGTGGATTGGTTACAGAGAGGGCCAAGTTCTGTGACTGAGTGGCTGATTTTCCCTTAAAAAGGGGACGAGTATATTGTTGCGCGGGGATTTTTTAAGAGGCTGAAGTCCTATCATTAGTAGAGGGTCGAGTTCATGTGATATTGTTGGCCGAATTGTCACTGATAAAGGGGTCAATTTTGCCATTTAAGAAGGGTCGTGTTACCTCTTTCATTGGGTTGATTTTGTTGCACAGTGGATACGATTTTATGTCTGTGCCATAGAGCCCAAACCAATGCTACTACAGGTCAAGTTAATTGGCTTAGGAATTCTATTCGCAGGGCATAGAGTTTGCTAGTCTTGGGGCGGAGTTACCTTTGGGAATGTGTTGCTGACTGAGAAAAAAAAAAACTATACATACAGCCAATTCTTGGAGGAATTTCATGAGAGAAAGGGCCAAGTTCATAGCCAATTAAGACCATTGTACCTTAAATTTACAGTGTTGGAATCACACAAAGAAGGGACTAATATATTGAATTCACATTGCTGGAACAAGCCCACGTTCACTTATTTCCTTGTTTGTAAAATGTTATATTGGTCAATATAATGCGATTTGTCTAATATATATATATATATATAATTATATATATATATAAATATATATATATATATTATATATATAGATATAGATATAGATTAGATAGATATAGATATAGATATCACCAATTTGTATGTCAAGAATCTGGAAGATGATTGTATTTGTGAAGCTGGAATGAAAAGATGTTTTGCAAGCAGGCTCTAGAATTGACAAATTTCATTTGCAAATAAAGTAGAAGATTAACTCTTCTTTTGCACAGTGTTAGTAGTTTTAGAAGTAAGTGCATTGAAGCAGCGAGTCATTTGCTACATTGAAATTGGTATTGGGCTATCTGCTACAGTGACTTGGTGATATTGGTATCATGCTACTCATCTAATAGTTGTAGCTATTTATCATTTTATAAGTCAACTTGTAGCTAAAGATAGCATCGCTTCTCTGATTATATTGGTTTGAAATGGATTGAATAGATGATGTATTGAAACTATTGAATAATTTAATACATTACATTGTTGATGATATGGTTAAGATCAACAAAATCTCTCTTTCCAATATTAAAATATGTCTGCAAAATGCACAGGAGAATATTGAGTTTTTGCAACTTGAATCTCAACTACAAAAGGAAGAATTACAGCAGTGGAGTCATCATTCTGAACCTGTTCAAAAGATTGAAACAGACTCCCATAAGTAGCAAGACAATAATGTTACAGTTGATTCAGATCCAGTGCCCAATAAAGCAACAGAGTTTCATGCAGATGCAGAAGTTCAGTTTGCACTTCCCAAGCCCATCATCAGACCTTGGGAAGAGTTTGTCCACAACAAGCACAGAACTGGTCTTGGATATGACAAGGACGTGTCCTTTCATATTCCAGATTACTCAAAGCCCACTCAATTTCAGAGTGTCGGATTCCTTCATGACAGTTCATCTTCAGCTGTTCTAGAATCTACTATTTTTCCATAGCAACAACAACAGATTGTGAAATTCCAACACTGTGACCAAGTTGGCCATATGAAATATCACTATTTTGATCTTCATCCATGTAAGCACTGTCATAAAACCAGTCATTCTTCAAATATATGCTTTAGAAACAAACCTCCTGCAAGAAAAAATATTCATCTTAGAAGGATCGCTTCTTGGCAATGAGCATCAATAGCCAAGAAGATATTTCAGTCATATGTCTAAACTTGTTCTAGAGTATTGAACAGCCTTGCAGTTGAATTTCTCCATCATCTCACCTTGTATCTGATAGGGCGGGAAATGATGGTCATCTACAAGCTTCAAAGTCACATCAAGCGAGCTTGAGCCACAACCTGCCATACCAGATTCAGAGTTGTAGCCAGAGACAAATATGCCCCTGGGCATGCCTTTAGTCGGTGATACCTCTTAAAATAATTGGGGACACTGCCTCTAGCAAAAGACTTCAGCCTCTTGCCAGTTTTGAAAGAGTTCTAGGAATTGCATTAAGCATTCCAGAGTTGTTGGTCATCCTTAAACCATCACAGGTTGAGACCTCCCTTTTTAGGTTGAGGTTCTCCCTTTTATGCAGGGTGATACCTCCCTTTCATGGTTGAAGGTTTCCCTCTTCAAAACATTAGGAGCACTTCCTCTAGTAGAAGACCTCGGCTTCATCCCAGAATTGGAAGAGTCCCGGGAACTGCACTAAGCATTCCAGTGTTGGTGGTCATCCTTAAACCATCGCCCTTTATACCAACATTTCAGAGAGCACATTCAGCCTAGTGCTGTCATGTTTTTTGCACATTTTGTATTACAACTCTCTTCTTGGACTCATACATACCCCTTCGGATTAAGGGGGGAATGTTGGACACCTAATCCTCTATGGATTGGTGTAGAATGTGAACAACCATGAGAGTCCAAGAGACCTTGGGATGTGGAACCCAACGGTCACACGAATGTACTATAAATGTATATCATTGTCAAATAATAGATGTACTCTCCTTCTTATCTTTAATATTTTGTTGTTGTCGTATGTGTGTTTGACATCATCCTTGTTATTAAAGAAGATGAGATAGAAAAACATGGAAATCTAGAATAAATATGCTTTGTCTATAAGAGGATGCTCCCAGAAAATAAATAAAAGTAATTCCTCTAGTGGAAGATCTAATATAGATGAAGATCTAAATCTCCAGGAAAGTTTTTAAAGGTATGTTAGATATGTGCAAAAGAAGGCAATCATAAGAAAGATTATAGATTCAAATTGTTGAGAAAGGGAAGGGATTTGAAGATGCTCCTTTCGTAGAAGAAAAGCTACCATTGATGGAGGAGGGGATGTGTACTTGGATTCTTCAACTGTACATGTAGATCGCGAGGCATGGTTGGTCAGCTCAAATACATCGTTTCATATGACTCCACACAGGTAGTGGTTTTTTAAGTATGAAATATTCAGTGATGGTGAATTTTTCTTAGGAGTTGACTTGAAATCCATAATCATAGAATGAGTAAAAGTCAAGTTTGAGTTCATGGGTGGAAAAATTAGAAAACTTCTCGGTGTTATGCATAACCCAAGATTGGCCAAAATTTTGATTTCTATAATCAAGATGAGTGACGCAGATGTAAAAACAATGTTTGAAAAAGATACATGCAGGATGGTTCGAGGAGAAATGGTATTGTTGAGGGGAGTTTGGATTGGAACTCTATATAATCTATTGGGAAGCATTTTCAATGATGGGTGTAACAATTCCATTGTTCTTGAAAGTGAAATAGGAGAAAAAAATCCTACAATATATGGAGAAAAGACTATGTTGCAATGTCAAATATTGGTACATGTTGGATACAAGGGCCTTTGAGTACTGCATGGTAGTGGTATGGTAGAAGGTATGTCTAATTTCTCTTTGGATTTTTATTTCTATGAACATTTCTTATATGAGAAGCAGAATTGGGTAAGATTATCCTTTGGTTCTACAAGGTCAAGGGAGAGTATTACATTTGGTGCAGAGTGATGTGTTTGGACCCATGGCGGTTCTATCACTGGGTAAATTTGTGTACTATGCCTCATTTGTATATGAATTCTTTACGAATACATGGATTTATTTTCTCACGAAGAAATATGAAGCCTTTAATAAATTCAAAGAGTTTAATGCTCTTGTGGAAAACTAGACAAAGGAAAAAATTAAGGTGTTAGGGACAGAGAATGGTCGAGAATTTTGCGAGAATGAATTTGAAGAATTATTTAAGAAGTGAGATATAGCAAGGAAAAAGAATACTACATACACACTTCAACAAAATGGAGTTGTAGAAAGGATGAATAAGATATTGATGGAGAAATCAAGGAGCATGCGTAGCGGTATTGCGTTGGGAAAGGAATTTTGCGCATAGGTAGTGGACACTGCATTTTATCTAGTAAATAGATCACCCCCATCAACATTGGATGAAAAGACTCCACATGAGGTATGGACTAGTAAGAAACCTAGACTTAAACATCTAGGGGTATTTGGTTGTGATTCTTATGTACATGTTCCAAAAGAGAGTTGGATTAAATTGGATGAGAAAGTTGAAAAGTGTATCTTTATTGGATATAAAGATGGTCTAAAATGTTATAAGCTTTGGAACTCATCAACTAAGAAGGTACTATATAGTCGAGATGTGTATTTGGAGAAGTCAAACATGAATTCTTACAATATAAGAAAGAACTAGAAAATATAGTGTTCCAATTGAAGAATGATTGATTAGACTCTACAGAAGAACAGGAATCAAAAGAAGAAAAACCGTAGACTTTGGAACTGAGGAGATCAGTTCGAGAAAGATGGCGCCAAAAAGGTATACTTCACCTAATTTCCATTCAAATTTTCTTTTCTTTATTATAGATGATGATCCTAGAAGTATTAGGGAGGCAGTGGATTTCGAGGATGGAAAACTTTGGAAAAAATCTATGGTTGAAGAAACAATAGCCTTGGACAAGAATGAGGCTTAGGATATAGTGGTTTGTTTTCTGGAAGAAATCCCATTGGCATTAGATGGGTGTTAAGTAAAAGTTGAATGCAGAAGGAAAAATGGAGAAATAAAAAGCTCAATTAATAGAAAATGGTTATTCTCAAGTAGAGGAAATAGAATACGATGATATTTTTTCTCTTGTTTCCAAGTTAACTTCTATTAGATTCATTTTATTTTTTGTTGATGCTTCTGATCTTGATCTTGTGCTAAACAAGTACATACAACAATGTTATCAGAAATCTAGTATAAGTCAAGCACTTCAGACCTTATCTATGGAAACCATAGAAAATTATAACCACAAACACCTCTTATGGAAGAATCAATTTCAACCAAAGGATAGAACTCTATTAAAGATCCTCATTATGCTCGCATCAACACCATAAATTCCTCCAGAGCACATAACTTGCATCATACAAGCTTTGCACTCTCCACACTAGTGTCTTTGTATTCCTCAAGGTTTACGAACCTATTGTGCTGTACAACAACCCCCCATTTCCAAAAATTCTTACATAAAATTTTTAATAAGAAATGGGTTCCTTTTAAATAAACTTAGTAAGATTTGTGAGTTGATGAATAAAACTGGTATTGACCTCATTATAGGGAAACTCTTCATCAAAAGGCTCGATGTAAATAATTCATTTTTGAAAATCCTTTTGAAAAAAAACAAAGTGTTCCTTTAAATAAACATTATAAATAATTTTACATTGCGATAAAGCGATCGGAGATCGCATATCGTAATGACAAAGGGACACGCGCAAACAAGGCCTCATCAAATCCTCCGACCCGATAAAGGAAATCGCAATCGGAAATCAGAGGTATCATATGACAAACAACTAAAAGCTCAAGTGAACCCCCGATTGCGATCAATAAATAAGGCGTGCATCTCAAAAAGGAAACATTCACGAAACAGTTTGCATGCACAAGTCTTATAAAATTTAATAAATCAAACTAATTCAATGAAAACATACTCCGCTTTATTATAATTTCACTTTATCGAAAATTGGAGATATTCGCTACAAGTAGTGCAAGCCTCTCCCTTTGAAACTCTCGATTGCGATTTGTGATTTATTTTCGATCGTCGTTCAAGGAAATCCAAAGACACGCTTAAGGTAATTATCTGATATATGATCGATGAGACAGGTATTTATGATATTTATTCATCACGACTGGCAGCTCGAACGAATATTAAATTTCACAGTTAAGAGTAAAACCTTCGAAGGTTTCACTCGTGGTGGTTCTTAACTGCATCCAACTTATCAAATATCAATCACCTTAATTCTGTTCATTTTCATATTGGATTTCAGCGGCAATACCCCTGTGTTACAATTCGTAATTATCTGTGAAAAGTTTCTTTGAACTCATGAACCCGGAGAAGATGGGGAAGAAATCTAAGAAGGCCAAGGCGACTCCTGTAGCTAAAGAACCAGGACTAAGCAAGAAGAGACTAATATCAGATACAACATGTCTGGGAAATACGACTTGGGAAAGCATCTACAATTTGATAGAAGCAGAGGAGCCTGAAGAATTGGAAGAGGAAGCCACAGCCGATTCCACCAACAAGTCAGAAGGAACTCTTAAGAATTGGCCTATTCGTACCTTCACAGGATAGCAGTGCAGGCCAAAATTTTTCCATACACTGATGTGGTTAGATGGGTCATCGAGAAAATCCCAACTTCAGATAGAACATTTTCTACGGCTAATGGAAGGATGTTCGGGTCGTTCAAACCAGAAAATCTCAGGCAAATGTACCATCTACCTCTACCTCCGCCCGAGAAGCGTTATAACAAGACATTCCTAGAAGGATTTGCAAAGGAAAATGACTTGGAATCAGACCTGATCAGACACTGGAGGCATTTCCCGGCGAAACATAAGTACGAGTCATCAGTTAAGTATTTTTTTGACTCATTAGCTTCTTCTTATTGCTATGCTAGCGCCACGATGTGTAGACTGTGGGGACAACATGATTATGCAAGATTCACTATAGATATGGTCCCGTTAATGGAAGTTGTGATTCATGGTTATGTTATGGATTGGGCAAATATTGTATCTGATAGACTAGCCACTGAGATATTAGAATACAGAAGGAAAGCATATACAACTTCCTGGATCATTCCTCCTTTCGACTACAGTGCATATATTCTTGATATTATTTGTTTTAATTCTGAATACCCTATACTCAGATGGAAGTGGACTTCCAAAGATTCTAATCCTATTCATATCTATCACAAACAGTTGTGGAAGGCCCACTATAAGAATCACCTGTACAAAATTTGCAATGGTTTTGTCCTACCTGTATATTATTTTATTTTCAATAAGCCTCCCCCCAGGATATCTCAAGAAGCAACAATTGACCTAACAGCAGTAGGTAGCTAGTTCGGAGAGGAGAAATTCACTTGTGTGAGTATTTTTGGCAGTCTTACTAAACCCCATATTCTTCCTCTATATGTTCCTGATAAATTGTTGGCTCGAGAGTTGGTATGAGATAACAGTCGAAAGAACGTCAAGAACCCTAAAGGATTCCTAGAAACATATGTGGCCTATATTCCCCCATATGGTGTGGCATTTTTACCTTACATGATTATAAGCATGCAGAGAAAGAGGCAAAGAAGATTCAGATGCTGAATCTTGCCTCCATTCCGAATAGGCAATATGAACCAAGGAAGGTTTCCCATAACGTTATCGCTCAAGCTAAACTTTCCAAATTCGATCATGAAGCAGATGACTTTGATGATTTATTTTCTTAAGCCGAAGTATTTTATCTGGTTAAAGGATTGGCTAGAACTAAATGTGGAGATGAGGGGTTAGAGAAGTTCAATAGGCTCAGAGCCCAGAGGTTGGAAACTCTAACTTTGGACCTATTAGCTATAGCCCCAACAGTTCAGCCACACAGCCAAAGTGCATAGAAAGTTTCTGATAATACTCTTACAGTGGAGAAGGTGCCCGAAAAGGGAAAGTTGCCAAAGCAGGAATAGGGACAAGAAACAAGTAACGGACTCCTTGATTCAAACATTTATGTTGATCCTAAATTGATCAAGGAATGGCAGCAATTTGGTTCCATCATTAGTAACACTGAGAGCCTTCAAGGATTCATCACACCTGAGGTGACAACTGGTCAGAAATCAGTAATCAATACAATTCTGACTGAAGGAACAAGCATCCCACCCATGACTCAAAAGGATGTAGAAATAATCCCTGAAAATCCCTCCGATGAAATTGTTTTACATATAGAAGAGATACCACCATTAGATGTCTTCTACAGTCCTAAGCATAGGGTTGTAATCAAAAGACAGAGGAAAAAGAGGAAAGTTGATTAATCTTCTCTTTTGACTTCACAAATGGAGATAACAAATGTGTTATGGAGAGAAGAAGTTAATCTTTCTGAAGATCTCACCAAAATTTCTCAGTATGCTGGAGTATACACAACTGCTACAATGGATAAAGCATCGGAGGCTATTAACTTGTTAAAAGAAAAAGACCAAGCAATCAGTTTTCTGGAAACACAAGCACAAGAGAAACCACAAAAGATTGAATAGTTGGAACAACATTTGACAGTTCAGAGGCAGTTAAATGACCAATTGAATGAGAAATTGCTCAAAGAAAAGCAAAGGATTGATGAGCATGTAATTCATAAGCAACAAGAACTATCCTAAGCATTGAGTAAGTTGCAATCATTAAATGAACAGCTGAGTAAATCGAAGGAAGAACATATCGCTCAACTATCATTCTAGATGGAAAGATTCAAGGAATATCCCCAAGAGGGAGAATTCAAATCGGAGGCCCTACAAATTACCAGGGCATTGTCTAGTCAGTTGATCCTTTTATGTCATAATATCTCACTCGTTCTTCCTCTGTGTGAAGTTTCATCATCCATGGTTGACAAATCAGTTGATGCGAGATTGAACTTGGAAAAAGCAGATCAAATATTAACAAATTTTCTCTCTTGGCAAGAAACTAAAGAGGGAGAAGCTGCTAATCTACCACAAATTCTGGAATCGCATAAAGAAATTCTATTTATTGAATGGAAATATCAGCTAATGAAGGCAGAAAGAGCAACATCAAGATGCAAATCGGCAACAGGCAACGTGATTGAATTGATTAATAATAGTCTTTATTTATCAAATTTAATAACAAAGTGTTCTCCAGGGAAACTTCCATCAGTAAAAGCATTAGAACAGACATGGGAATAGGAGCTGGAGAAGAGGGAAAGATTGATTGCAGGTATTCAAAGTTTAACATGGGAAACCTTTTGGTTTTTCCTTGTCAAACCATATAGTCATCGGACAGCGATGAAATGCCTCACCAATGCAATCGGCCATATGATTCCCAAGCTTATTGTTGCCACATACACTGCTCAGTTACACTCACGCATGAGTCATCCACCAGAACTTCAGTCGATGCTCACCATTTGTCAGCTCCAATCGCAAGATGATCAACCAATACAGTGAACCATTTTGACCAACTACAACATGCCTATTTCAAGAAGATTTTCACATTTTTGTGATTTTGTTATACGAGCGCATAGCATATTTATTTCATAGTTTGTTAGTTTAAGTAGTCTTTATAGACCCTTTCATGTTTTTAGAAAAGGTCCTCAAATTTTTGTATTAAGACTTGGATCGAAGGTTGCACTACTATACTTCCGATATATTTATTTTTATAAAAACTAGACCTGAATTCTGAGTTTTGATGAAGAATGCTTTTATATGATATGCACTATTGTTTCCTGTAAAAGTATTTCCAAGTTAAAAGGCAGAATCTGAATGCGATTTATATCGGAGGAGACTCAAATGCATATGGTACTACTATCTATGTTTTTTCTTTATGTTTTTACGTGAATCAACATTTATTTATTTTGCTATTATTGATATACGTATATGTTTTTACAGCAATTCTTTGACTTATCACTATTGAATGTTTTTAAGAGTTGTTATTTTTCATACATATGTATGTCAGTAATATAAAAAGATTAGTGCGATAACATTTTAATTATTACTTTGTTCAACTACTTGAACAAAGTAATTATCATATGAATGAATATTTTTGTTTATAAGTAGAGTCATCTATATGCCTACTTGTCAATAAGAACCATAAAAAATTGTACTAAGAGAAAGACTTCCCAGAATAGATTAGTTACTTTTATATTGTTGCATTTTAGAACAGATCATCCATCATTCCCATTATATATTAGAAAATCGATCACTTATCCATCCCACTTATAAATCATTGGGAAACTGGTCCCATTATATCTAGTTGGAGCCACCACACCAAACGGAAAAGGAGCTTCTTTTAAGGTCCGACTAGGTGGTTTTCCCCGATGTTGATGCAGTGATTTTTAAGGCATCAACATTTTTGGCACTAAAAGGAGGGCCTGAACTGTGAATGGCGAGAAAACCGAAATCTATAATCCATTCTGAGAGTAAATCTCTCTCCAACTCACTTCCGACTTCTCCCTCGCATGCTAAATCTTTAGTTTCTAAGCAAGAAGTTGAGCAAACAACAACCACTGCTCAACCCCAAAACATCTCAGATAAACCCGCTCTAGAATTTCCTGAAGTACAGTCTCTAATTCATAAACTTCAAGGATTCTCAATATCACCACAGAAATCTGAGTTATCTCAAGGCAGCGTGACTTCGCAATTCATTCCTTCTCATCCCCTCACTAGACTTCAGAGTGAAAAGCTTAGTATTGAACCTACTGAATTACCTTTGCCTAAAAGGAAAAGAGCAAGGAAGAAAACTGAAAATTCTCATAGTGAAACTTTCTCATCATCATCATCCATTTCATCTTCTCCATTGCAAAGTCAACCATCCACTCCCCCACTCCATATTGTTATTCAACAGGGTACTTGAGCTTCAACATCTGCTTCTCAACCATCCTGAACTTCAATATCCACTCCTTCCCAACCATTCGGAACTTCATCTGCGCTATCATCCATTAGTAGCTCAATAATGGCACAAAATCCATGGAACAATCCTGGTGCAGTCACAATGTTTGCACTTTTGAACCCATTTCTAGCTCATCCCGAGAAATGGTTGCCAAAATTCAATCCAGATGCAGGCATACAAGCAGATGAACACATAAACAACTTTATGTTGTCAATCAATTTAAAAGGAGTTACTGAAGAAGACGTGGTTGTCAGGATTTTCTCGTATACCCTACAAGGATCAGCCGGGTCTTAGTACTTTTCGCTACTATCAGGATTCATTACTAGTTGGAATATTTTCCAAGAGCAGTTCTTAACTAAATATGGTGATGACAGATCTGTAGCAACGTTAATCAATGATCTCTCAAATCTTAAAACAGAATCTAGATAACCTCTAAAAGAGTTCAATTCATGATTTAATAAACTCTTAAATAAGATTCCTACTACCTCAAAACCTAGTGAACATGTTAGAAGTGAATGGCATATATCAGCTTTACCTTCAAGCACAACTATCTTTGTAGATAGAGCTGCAAAACCTACTTTAGCAGAGAATATGAAAGAGGCAATTGCTGTGGAAACACGTATCATTGCCTTAAAAAAGAAAGTTTCTCTTGAAGATAGAAAATCTAAAAAAGTCACCTTCAAAGATGATTCAAAGAAGAAAATGGCTAAATATCCATACGATATGGAAGGCCTCCAAAAGGTTCTGAAAGCTATGTAAAATGAAATGATAGAAATTAAGAAACAAGTAGTTGAGACCTCAACTAAGAAGCCATTTAGGAACTTTAAGAAACCAGAATCAAAACCCCCTAATGCTATATCCAACGCAGAGTCAAACCTTGAGGACGATGAAGAAGAAGACACAATCTTATCATTTGAAGAAACTGAAGAAGAGGTAGCTGTAGAATTTCATGGGATGTGGGACTTCATTTCGCCCAATTCTGATACTGAAAATGAACAGGAAGCTTTTCCAATAAGTACCAGGAGTAAAGGGACTCTTGAACCTGTTCAAGCAACTCAGAAGAAAAAGAGCATGGGTATTACTACTAAAGAAAGGACTCCCACAAAGAAGTCTACAACGATACATACTTAAAATTAGCCATCAGCTTCCAATTCACCTTTATCATCTAAAACATTAGTAGTTGCAGACTCTATGGATTACAACATCATTGAATACATGAAGAAAACAAAAGCAAATATCACTATGTTTGAGCTTAATAAGCTTAAACATCAACAAAAATTGCTACTCAACGAATTAAATGCAATACCTTCTTCTCCTCTACCGAACATTGTATTGTCCAAAACTGTTAATGAGGCAGGTAAGCCACCAGTTGGTAGATTAGAATCTACTGATGTTGTTCTAATCAGAGATAGATCAAATTCCCATACTCCTCCTTTTCTCTTGACCTACGAGATTTATAATAGAATTTTTCACAATTGCTTGATAGACTCAGGGGCTTCATCGAATATAATGTCGGCTTCGGTTTGTTCTAAAGTGAATATTGAACCCCAAAAGTCTGTAGTACATATTGTCTAGTTGGATAGAACTAAGGTCCAAGTATTAGGAGAAATCAACTCAGTTACCATTAGGTTATCAGCTGATCCAAGAGTGGTTTAGAGAATTGATATATTAATTGCTGATATTCCTAAGTTTTATGGTTTGATTTTAAGTAGAGACTGGTATGAGAAAATTCATGGTTACATTTCTAATGATTGGTCTCACATGTGGCTTCCCTATAAGGGTAAGCCAAATCAGATTAAGATTGATCGGGAGAAGCATATGACTCATACTGTAATAAA
This sequence comes from Pinus taeda, assembly GCA_000404065.3. Taxonomy (NCBI): domain Eukaryota; kingdom Viridiplantae; phylum Streptophyta; class Pinopsida; order Pinales; family Pinaceae; genus Pinus; species Pinus taeda. The sequence goes on from APFE031373543.1 coordinate 57,318, forward strand.
GTTTGAACAAGAAAACGAGCCTGTAGCATTCAATAATAATATTCTTGGTAACTACTCATCTAAATCATTCTTTGGTAATTTTAGTGCTCAATTATCACCTTTCTCAGTCAGTAATTTCACATCTCAAATTGAAATTTTTTCCCAAACAGATACATCAAAATGTGTTAAGATTGCTGAGGAAATTGTAAATAAAACTGTAGATAAACCTTTATTTTGGTCATTATATTTTGACATGTCTAAATCTAATGAAGGTGCAGGAGCAAGATGTATTTTAGTTAGTCCTAAGGGAGAAAAAACTATGCTATCATGTAGATTAGAATTTGAGTGCACAAATAATACTGTTGAATACGAAGCCTTGATTCAAGGACTTTACAAAGCAATAGGACTTAAGGTACAATATTTGAAAGTGTTTGGTGACTTTGAAATTGTTATAAAGCAAGTCAGAAATACTATACATTGCCTCTCTAGTCACCTTAAACATTATCAATCCTTGGTACAAGACCTTGTATCTCATTTTCTAGCATTTAATATTTCTCCCATTCCTAGATCCCAGAATGCAGCAGCAGATTTACTAGCCAATGTTGCTTCTAAACTCCTTTCATCTGAAGATTACAGTGCCAATAGACTTTCAGTAGAGTTAATATTCAGACCATCGGTTCCCGATAATGTCACTAAATGACGAGTATTCAATCATGACGATGATATTTTAAATTTCTTAACTTCTGATAAGTCCTATGATGATCAAATTATTGATGAAAGTAAGCATGATCTTTAAATGAAGGAAAAACTTGAAGAAAATTCAATACCTAAACTAGTAGTCAAACTTAAAGACCTTTGTGACATCAAAGATAGGTTTAAATAGGTTACTAATTCAAAGCTTCAAAGTTCTACTTTGAGATTTGAATTAATACATCTTGGTACTAAGGACAAGCCACAAAACATCAATCTGGGATTAAGACTTACTTCAGAAGAAAGATTTGCATTTATCAGATTATTGAATAGATATAAAAATTTCTTCGATTGGAATTATGATGACTTGAAAATATATGATACTTCTATCATACAGCATACAATTCCGATAATATCCAAAGAAAAACCAGTACAGCAGAAATTAAGGAAAATTCATCTGAACCTCGAAAGTCAAATAAAAGCTGAGTTAAACAAACTCTTGAAGGCTAAGATAATTTTTCCTGTTAGACATTCAAATTGGGTGTCCAACTTGGTGTCAGTGAGAAAAAAGAATGGTGACATTAGAATTTGCATTGATTTTAGAAATCTTAATAAAGCAAGTCAAAAGAATAACTTCCCACTACCAACAATGGAGCAAACTCTGCATTTAGTAGCTGGTTCTGAATTAATGTCATTTTTAGATGGTTTTTCAGGGTACAACCAAATCTTGGTGCACCCCGATGACAAACTCAAGACTACTTTCAGAACTAAATAGAGAACTTATGCCTATCAAAAGATGTCTTTCAGTTTAATTAATGCTGGAGCTACCTTCCAAAGAGCGATGGATATAACGTTCAAAGGTCTGATCAATAAATCAGTAGTTGTCTATTTAGATGACATTGTTGTCTTCTCTAAGAAAGGAGAAAATCATTTACATGATTTGAAACAAATCTTTGGATGCTGTAAAAGATATGGGATTTCACTGAATCTTAAGAAGTCATTTTTTACTCTTGACTAAGGTAAACTCTTGGGGTTCATTGTTTCAAAAGATGGTATTTATATTGGTCCAGATAGAATTAAAGAGACTTCTGATATTCGATTTCCACATAATAAAAAATAATGCAATCATTTTTAAGTCAAATAAATTTTGTAAAAAGATTTGTTCCAGATTTTTCACAAATAGTTTTACCATTACAAATCATGATCAAGAAAAACGCAGTGTTTAAATGGGGGCATATAGAAAGGGAGGCTTTTGATTCAATCAAGTAAGCCATCATAAATAATCCTGCATTAAACACTCCCAATTTTTCGAATCATTTTATTTTATATACTCTAACATCTGATTTATCTTATGCAGCAGTGCTGACACAAATAAATGATCAAAACTTGGAAGCACCAATTTCATTTTATAATTCAAATCTTCAAGGTGCTGAACTTAATTACTCTGAAGTTGAAAAGAAAGTCTTTGTTTTATTCAAAGCATTTAAACACTTTAGGCCCTTTCTCTTAAAAGCTCACACAAAATTTATAGTGCCTTTTTCAATAGTAAGACAGTTACTAGCTCAAAGGGAATTGGGAGACAAAAATGGCAAACTAGGTCACAGCATTACAAGAGTATGATTTAGACATTAAACCATCAAAGATTGTCAAAGGCCAAGGATTTTTCAGGTTGTTAGCAGGAGCTTCTAATATTCAGGAACATGATGGTACAAACAATATTGAAGAAATCAATGAGATAAGTACCATTAATCATGAATCCCAATATGCAGATTTTATATTCTATTTTAAAAATGGATATGCTCCTTCTAATCTTTCCTATAAGAATGAATGTGCCATACGACTCAAAGCAAAAAACTTCATGATTGTTGATGATGTGTTGTTTAGACGGAATTATGATTCGATTTTATTAAGATGTTTAGAAAAACCTGAAGCGCAAAAGGTCTTGCAGGAGTTACATGACGGTCTAGCGGGAGGACATTTTAGAGCTGATACAATAGCTCACAAAATTATTCATGCTGGGTATTATTGGCCCACCTTATTCAAAGATACTCATGAATATGTAATGAAATGCAGAACATGTCAAACTACTAGTGGAAGAAAAAGGAAGCCAGCTTTTCCTTTGCAACCAGTCAACATTGAGCAGCCCTTTGAACAATGGGGATTGGATATCATTGGAGAAATTATTCCACATTCATCCAAACAGCGCAAGTATATCCTTACAGCTACAGATTACTTTACTAAGTGGGTATAAGCAATTTCTTTGAAGACAGCAAACTCAGAGGTAATCGTTGAATTCATAGACCAGTTCATTATTACCAAGTTTGGTGTTCCAAACGCTCTTATTTTTTATAATGCATCTTATTTCTCTGGTAATTCCATACTTGAATTTGCTATCAAAAGAGGATTCAAATTGAAATATTCTGCAAACTACTACCCTCGGGGTAATGATTTAGCAGAATCCACCAATAAAAGTCTTATCAAAATCATTAAGAGAACTATTGATCAGAATCATAAGAATTGGCATAAGTCTTTGATATTTGCATTATGGGCAGATCGTATAACATAGAAGGCCTCAATAGGAACTTCTCCATTTAATCTAATGTATGGAAAGGAGGTTGTCATACCAGCAAACTTAGTACTTCCATCACTAGCCTTAGTGCAGATTATTGAAGAAAATCCCTCATCTTCTATTCAATTGAGACATAATCAAATCCTGAAATTAGAAGAAGAAAGGGAGAAAGCTCGAACTACACATGCAAAGCATCAACAAATTATCAAGTCTTCTTTTGATACAACTTCCACCGGCCCAAAAATTTTACAAGTTGGTGATCTTGTTTTGAAATGGAACAAAGCCCAGGAGGGTAAAGGAAAACACACAAAATTTCAGACAATGTGGCTCGGACCGTTTCAAATCAGCGAAAAAATAGGCCCATCAACATTCATATTGCAAGATCTATCAGAAAAGAGAGATTCTCTTCCTGTCAATCGGCTTATTTTGAAAAAATTCTTCACTTGAGGAGGTAACCCCTTCTCACTCTGTAAATATTCAATTTTCAGCTTTATTTGTGTGAATAATTTAGTTTCTTTCTTGAAAAATAAAGTTGTAAATAGCCTTCTATTGGTCTTTTTACTATTTTGAAAAGGTTACTTAAAAGAAAAATAGTGTTAATATTTACTTTTGATAGATGGAAGCCTTGAAAGAAAATAACAAAGTTCTAGGAAATTAAGTATAATTAAACTCTCAAAAACCTATTTATTTTTGTAAAATCTCCTCAAAACTTGAAAATGTTGTAAATCATTCTTAAT
>APFE031373543.1:64682-80638 GCA_000404065.3 Pinus taeda
AAAAATAAATAAATAAATTCTTGAAAAAAAAATTATTAAAAAAGGAGAAGAGAAAAGTAATTTAAAAAATATTTAATATTCAAGAAGCAAAAATGGAGTCTAATACAAAAATGAAGGCCATAAGATTCCCAGAAACCGCACCCAGAGACGGTAAAGCATTATTTAACATTAAAGGAACTCTAGCAGGAAAAGATGTTATTATTTCTATTTCTCCGGCAGAAGATGCAAATTATATAACACCTAAAATCACAAACCAACTAGTGATTCCAGAGTCAAATATAACTGAAAAATTAGAATTAGACCTATTTTGCAATAAAATATATGACATAGCTAATTTACAGTTGAACATTGAAGATTATACATTTGTATCACAATTCTCAGACCCTATGGGACAATCAAGGGGACATTATTTTGGGTTTACCTTGGATGGAAACTCTAGGTTCCTTTATTCTAAATACAAAGAAGAAGTTTTTAACATTTTCTTACAAGAAGAAGAAAGTAACGCTCCAAGATTTTACACTAAAACCAAATTCAGTGACACTAGAAGATATCTCAGATATTTCAAAAGTAATGTCTCGAGAAGGTAAAAAGGTATTAGAAAATATGCAAAAAGAAATCGACAAAATCAATATTGACAAAAATGAAGAAGTTTTTCGATTTAAAAACCATAGCGAAAAATTACTGTCGCAAATTAAGAAACTTAAGAAGGATAAGAAGTCATTAGAAAACAAGGTACAACAACGTATCGAGAAAGAAGCATCAAATGTAGGAATTCAAGTTGATGACAAAACAACAAATACTGATCAAGTGAATATGACAACTCAAGAAGACAAGTCAGTTAAAGAAACAACACACGTAGATGTTGCAATTCAGACACTGAACATCTCAAGTGAATGTTCCATAACCAATTTAATAACATCCTCACCAGAAGAAAATCTAAAAACTTTATATCGACATCCGAATCACAAGATTAGACAACTCAACCAAGCTACGTATCAGGACCATTCAGAACAGAAACAACAAATTGATGTTCCAGAGAATAATGACATAACATCAATCCAGTCCTATGCTAACAAGTCATTACAAAATTCCAGTGATCAAAATACTATACAGAAGATTAGTTTGGGATGGTCTGATCCCTTCTCAGTGCGACAATTTTGTTTGTCACTAAGAAGATCTTATCAACTTGTATCGACAAGGATGACTATTCCGAGACAGAAAGACTTTCGAAGCAGAAAAAGAGATCAAGCCTTTTTCATCGACAAGCTTTGAGGACAAAGCTTTTTGAGGAAGAAGGAAATGTAACGAATAAAATATATAAATAATATAAATATAATGTAAAAGATAATAATCATAAATAATAGTTAGTTAAGCTAGTAATTAAGGTTGAAGAGGCATGTCTAATAGGACATGACTCTTCATAAAGAGACACTTGCTTGGTATATAAGCAAGCCTCTCGTTCTCATTTGTAAATTATCATACTCATTTTTACAATTCACATATTTAATATATTATTTATATCCTTAATGGATAATTTCATATTCCAAATATTTTGGAGTAATTAATCTTTAGAAGGAACTTTGTTCGCTTCAATATGATTGATGAGACGAGTATTTATGATATTTATTCATCACAATTGGCGGCTCGAACGGCTATTAAATTTCACAGTTAAGAGTAAATGCTTCAAAGATTTCACTCGTGGTGGTTCTTAACTGCATCTGACTTATCAAATATCAATCACCTTAATTTTGTTCATTTTCATATTGGCTTTCAGTAGCAATACCCCTGTGTTACAATTTGTAATTGTCTGTGCAGAGTTTATTTGAACTCATGAACCCGGAGAAAATGGGGAAGAAATCTAAGAAGGCCAAGGCAACTCTTGTAGCTAAAGAACCAGGACCGAGCAAGAAGGGACTAATATCAGATACAACATGTCTCGGTTTGGGAAATACAAGCTGGGAAAGCATCTACAGTTCGATAGAAGCAAAGGAGCCCAAAGAATTGGAAGAGGAAGCCATAGCCAATTCCAACAACAAGTCAGAAGGAACTCTCAAAGAATTGGCATGTTCATACCTTCACAGGATAGCAGCGCGAGCCAAAATTTTGCCATACATTGATGTGGTTAGATGGGTCGTCGAGAAAATCCCAACTTCAGATAGAACATTTTCTACGGCTGATGGAAAAATGTTCGGGTCGTTCAAACCAGAATATTTCAGGAAAATGTACAATCTATCTCCACTCGAGAAGCGTTATAACAAGGCATTTTTGGAAGCATTTGCAAAGGAAAATAACTTGGAATCAGACCCAATCAGACAGTGGAGGCATTTCCCGGAGAAACATAAGCACGAGTCATCAGGTAAGTATTCTGTTGACTCATTAGCTTCTCCTTATTGCTATGTTGGTGCCATGATGTGTAGACTGTGGGGACAACATGCTTCTGAAAGATTTACTATAGATATGGTCTCGTTAATGGAAGCTGCGATTAATGGTTATGTTATAGATTGGGCAAATATTCTATATAATAGACTAGCCACTGAGATATTAGAATACAGAAGGAAAGCATATACAACTTCCCGGATCATTCCTCCTTTCTACTACAGTGCATATATTCTTGATATTATTTGTTTTAATTATGAATACCTTGTACTCAGATGGAAGTGGACTTCCAAAGATCCTAATCCTATTCATATCTATCACAAACAATTGTGGAAGGCCCACTATAAGAATCCCCTATACAGAATTTGCAATGGTTTTGTCCTACATGTATATTATTCTATTTTCAATCATTCTCCCCCCAAGATATGTCAGGAAGCAGCAATTGACCTAACAACAGTAGGTAGCTAGTTCGGAGAGGAGATTTTAACTTATGTGAGGCTTTTTGGCAGTCTTACTAAACCCCATGTTCTTCCTCTATATGTTCCTAATAAACTGTTAGTCCGAGAGTTGGCATATCAGATAACAGTTGTATGAATGTCAAGAACCCTGAAGGATTTCAAGAAACATATGTAGCCTATATTCCCCCTATGATGTGGCATCTTTACCTTATATTATTATAAGCATGCAGAGAAAGAGGCAAAGAAGATTTAGATGCTAAATCTTGTCATCATTCCGAATAGGCAATTTATATGACTCAAGGAAGGTTGCCCATAACGTTACCGCTCAAGCTAAACTTGCCAAATTAGATCATGAAGCAGATGACTTTGATGATTTATTTGCTTCATCCGAAGTATTTTATCTGGTTAAAGGATTGGCTAGAACCAAATATGGAGACGAGGGGTTAGAGAAGTTCAATAGGATCAGAGCCCAAAGGTTGCAAACTCTACCTTTGGACCTATTAGCTATAGCCCCAACAATTCAGCGACACGGCCAAAGTGAACAAAAAGCTGCCGATAAAACTCCTACAATGGAGAAGGTGCCCGAAAAGGAAAGTTGCCAAAACAAGAACATGGACAAGAAACAAGTAGTAGACTCCTTGATTCAAGCATTTATGTTGATCCTAAATTGATCAAGGAATGGAATCAATTTGATTCCATCATTAGTAACACTGAAAGCCTTCAAGGATTTAACACACCTGAAGTGACAACTGGTCAAAAATCAGTGATCAATACAGTTTCGACTAAAGGAACAAGCGGCCCACCCATGACTCAAAAGGATGTAGAAATAATCCCTAAAAATCCCTCCGATGAAATTTTTTTACATATAGAAGAGATACCACCATTAGATGTCTTCTATAGCCCTAAGCATAGGGTTGTAATCAAAAGACAGAGGAAAAAGAGGAAAGTTGATCAATCTCCTCTTTTGACTTCACAAATGGAGATAACAAATGTGGTATGGAGAGAAGAAGTTAATCCTTCTGAAGATCTCACCAAACTTTCTCAGTATGCTATGTGGTATGGAGAGAAGAAGTTAATCCTTCTGAATATCTCACCAAACTTTCTTAGTATGCTGGAGCATACACAGCAGCCACAATGGATAAAGCATCGGAGGTCAGTAACTTGTTAAAAGAAAAAGACCAAGCAATCAATTTGTTGGAAACACAAGCACAAGAAAAACAACAGAAGATTGAACAGTTGGAACAACATTTGACAATTCAGAGGCAGTTAAATGACCAATTGAATGAGCAATTGCTCAAAGAAAAGCAAAGGATTAATGACCATGCAATTCATAAGCAACATGAACTATCCCAAGCATTAAGTAAGTTGCAATCATTAAATGAACAGCTGAGTAAATCGAAGGAAAAACAAATCGCTCAACTATCACTCCAGATAGAAAGATTCAAGGAATATCCCCGAGAGGGAGAATTCAGATCGGAGGCCCTACAAATTACCAGGGCATTGTCTAGTCAGATGAGCCTATTATGTCATAATATCTCACTCGTTCTTCCTCTGTGTGAAATTTTATCATCCATGGTTGACAAATCAGTTGATGTGAGACTAAACTTGGAAAAAGTAGATCAAAGATTAAAAAAATTTCTTTCTTGGCAAGAAACTAAAGAGGGAAAAGTTGTTAATCTACCACAAATTCTGAAATCGCATAAAGAAATTCTATTTACTGAATGGAAATCTTAGCTAATGAAGGCATAAACAGTGACATCAAGATGCAGATCGGCAACAGGCAATTTGATTGAATTGATTAATAATAGTCTTTATTTATCAAATTTAATAACAGAGTGTTCTCCAGGGAAACTTCCATCAGTAAAATCATTAGAACAGACATGGAAATAGGAGCTAGAGAAGAGGGAAAGATTGATTGCAGGTATTCAAAGTTTAACGTTGGAAACCTTTTGTTTTTTCCTTGTCCAACCATATAGTCAACGGACAGCGATGAAATGTCTCACCGATGCAATCGGCCATATGATTCCCGAACTTACTAATGACACATACACTGCTCAGTTACACTCACGCATGAGTCATCCACCAGAACTTCAGCGAATGCTCGCCATTTTTCAGCTCCAATTACAAGATGATCAGCCAATACAATGAACCATTTTGACCGACTATAGCATGCCTATTTCAAGAAGATTTTCACATTTTTGTGATTTGGTTATACCAGTTCATAGCATATTTATTTCATAGTTTGTTAGTTTAAGTAGTATTTATAGACCCTTTCCTGTTTTTAAAAAGGGTCCTCAAATTTTTGTATTAAGGCTTGGATTGGAAGTTGCACTATTGTACTTCCGATATATTTATTTTTATAAAAACTGAACCTGAATTCTGAGTTTTAATGAAGAATGCTTTTATATGATATGCACTATTGCTTCCTGTAAAAGTATTTCCAAGTTAAAAGGCAGAATCTGAATGCAATTTATATCGGAGGAGACTCAAATGCATATGGTATTACTATATATGTTTTTGCTTCATGCTTTTATGTGAATCAGCATTTATTTATTTTTCTATTATTGATATACGTATATGTTTTTACAGTAATTCTTTGACTTATCACTATTGAATGTTTAAGAATTGTTATTTTTCATACATGTGTATGTTAGTAATATATAAAGATTAGTGTGATAACATTTTAATCATTACTTTGTTCAACTACTTGAACAAAGTAATTATCATATGAATGAATATTTTTGTTTATAAATAGAGTCATCTATATGCCTACCTGTCAATAAGAACCATCAAAAATTTCACTAAGAGAAAGACTTCCCAAGATAGATTAGTTACTTTTATATTGTTGCATTTTAGAATAGATCATCCATCATTACCATTATATATTAGAAAATCAATCACTTATCCATCCCACTTATAAATCATTGGGAAACTGATCCCATTATATCCAGTCGGAGCCACCACACCAAACGAAAAAGGAGTTGCTTTTAAAGTCCGGACTGGGTGGTTTTCTGTGGTGTTGATACAACGATTTTCGAGGCATCAACAGAACCCTAGCCATGTTGAATTCCACAAGTGGACAGAAAGACAACTTTGGTGCTAGTATCCAAGTCTACATGTCCATCGTCGGGTTTGAGCTCTCAAGCTCTAGGTTTTTAACTCTTGTATCAATAGGGTGGCTAGGTATAAAAATATGAATAGCTATTAATTGTATTAAAAAGTAGTTGTGGCCATACTATATAACATAGTAATGCAAACCAAAAGGGACTCTTATCAAATTATTGACTTTCAAAAAGATCAAAAATTACAAAAATGTTGCATATTAGTAGACATGTCAATGTTTAAAAAGTATAGTTAATGAGCCAATTAGTGTAAATACCAACATACTAAGCTAAGAGAAAAAAAAATACCCTACAAAGCATTTTAAAACTTGGAATTAACCCAAATATATATATATATATATATATATATATATATAATATATATATATATATAGATATATATATATATCCCCACTCACAACTTCTTACTTGGCCTTTTCGTATAGTTGGTGCACCACTTCAACATTTTACATCTCCAAATCTCTAGGAAATCTCCTCTTGACCATAGCTGGAATAGAATTTATTGAAGCCTTTAAATGAAAAACTAAAGATTAAGAACCTTTGGAAAGACCCAAGACCAATGCATACAAAATGTTGCACATTGCGTCCAATTTTTCAATTCTCCCACTCTAACAAGACAACCTCTGAATTTTTTATACACTTAGCATTATGAACCTCAATTTGGCAAACCATTCTATTTCCAAGATGAGAGATAGCTACCAACATGTATACAAAGATACAATTGCTTCCCCTCTACACATTGTGAATGCAAGAGGATTCACACAAAGAAAAATCATCTAAATGGACTATGGCTTGCCATCCTTGACCAATGCCAACCTCTCCTAGCTAAAAGACAGAGTTGAAGATTGACCACTTCTAAATGAAAATAAATAAAACCCCAACTTTTAGCATTCATGAATCCTAAGAGTCAAACCTTGAAATAACGCAACAATGCCCTCCTCAACCCAACAACAAAGCGTTGGAGGATTAAGATAGATTCCCTTAGAACCATATTCAATACCAAACTTGGAGCACTTTCAAAGGAATGAATATGAACAACCATGAATCCGACCTACATCATACCTAGACTTAATAAATATTATGAGCCATCACTACAGATTTGTGTGGGAAACGAGGAGGTACTATAGGCGTGGGGGGCATATATGACCATCCCCTCACTTGGAAACATCACCACCACATACTCCTACATCCACAATTGAAGAACTATTTATTTCCCTCAACAATGAGCTAAAAAATATGGCTCTAGGGCATGTGTATGCATGTGTGTGTGTGCACACGTGTGTATATATATATATATATATATACACATTAGTCCAACTATCAACTATCCTTGAATTGGTTAAGTGATTTAATAGATACTCGAAACAAAAGAATGTATTTGTTGTTGCTATAATATGTTGTAATAAGACATTTTAGATATGTTATATGATTGGAAAGTATGCCCTAAAGGCTATGACTTTGTGGGTGTGAAGTACATTTGTTTCATATTTATTTCCCCGGACCACCTAGTGAATTGAGTTACACAACAATAAAATATTGATTGAAATTAATGTTTCAAATTCAACAAGACGATTTTAAGTTCCTATAGAAATAGATCCAAGAAAACTTAAGAATGAGGTAAAATTTCGAAAGTTGCAATCACTGCGCAATTCTCAAAATTTGTACATCGTATCAACATTGATTTGACTAAAATTGTCTTCTTTCTTATCTAAAGGCCAAATATTTTAATGATTGAACTTGGGAGTGGTTGTCAAGTGGTGAAACACAACATGCTTGAGTTTAGTATTTGCACCCGTGAAGGATTTGATGAGATGAAACTCTAGTTTCTCATGGTGAAAGTATTTTTCCATCTAGGATAGGTGATAGATCTACATTGTTGATGGTCAATATCGATTACTTTCAATGAGCAAGAGGTTCAAAAGGACCTGTTATAATTGCTCATGTATTCTAATGGATGCTAGTATGGGATCACCCACGATAGGTTGTAGATCCACTTCATTATGACTAGTATGAATTATTTTCAATGAGTGAGATGCCCAATAGTGTTGATAAATCTAGGGGTAGCAAATTAAACGATTTCTCTTACTTTAATAATTGTTTGTGATGTGTTTTACTTAACTTAATTAGCTTCTTCTTTTGCTTGATTCTATTTAGTGTTCTTATCATCAAACAACAACCAAACCATAAAAAACAATAAGACAAGAGGACACAAGATATAGGCGATCAGCCAGGGCCAAAACCTCTCCTCTTGAGAGGAAATCCTGCAAGAATTATTCTCTTCTTATAAAATTTCAATTGATGAATTCGAAGACCTATGACCCTTGACCAAAACCCCTCCAAGACCAAGTCAATGGCTCTCTTTGATCAACTTCTCTTTCACAAAGTCAACTTCAGTCAAACTCACTTTCCAGTGGTTATTGCTTCTCCTTTGACCCTCTTTTTGGACTCACAACTTCATGACTACAACTCAGCCTTATTGCGAAAACCCTAGGCCACATGTGTGAGTGAGAATATGGAGAAATGGTCCTCCTTTATTCTTTTCTTGGTGAGTTGCTTCTTCTTCAACAATTCAACGTGCTATATGATCCTTTTGTCAACCAAATTTGGTCTTCTAGAGTGACTCTAATTTTTGGTCTTTCTGTTGTAAAAAGAGCCCTAATTTGCTCACACGTGAGATGAATGAGGCCCAAAACAGTGCCTAAATTGCTTCGTTCATCCTTCCTTTATCTCTCCTTTTCTTCGCTAAGTATTAGGCTTCTTCTAGCTTGACTGAAGTTCCTAACAAATGAATGAATTATCTTTTGGTGAGGTTGATGACTCCTATATATGGTCTTCCTTAGAGGTTGAATAGTTGTCCAATGACGTCGACTTGTCCTCTCCTTAGGACGACTTGTTCTTTGCATGATGACAAGGTCTTGGAGGGTTTATTTTACACTTCTGACTTTACATAAATTTTCTTTTGCACTATGTAACATGCCCAAGAGAGTCTTCCATACATGGCAATAACTTAATTGACTTGTAAACTCAGTGACAAGCCCTAGAAGCATTCAATGGGTGCTTGACCTATAAATCAAATATCCTTGAGCATGAAACCCATGCCTAAAGACATAACAATAATAATTTTATTTTTCTTTTTACATTGAATACATAAAATCATGATTACATATGTCATTATGAAGACCGAACCTAGTTACATATTTCAAAAAACAAAACCTCGAATAGGTGGTTGATATGTTCTAGGGGATTCTAATATGTGGTAGGTCATAAATTTGTGCATTGATGTGGAATGATATTCAATAGATGAAATGGTCAAGAGGACCTGTGATGGGTGGTTGATCTATTTAATGGATACAAGTATGTTTTCACCAATGATAGGTGGTAGATCTACATCATTGATTATTAGTATGATTTATTTTGAAGAGATATGATGCTCAAGAGGACTTGTAATAGGTGGTCAACTCGTTCCAATGAATGTCAATTTGTTCTACTTCATTGATCACAAGTATGCATGTATCTGCAATCATTGTGATACCTAAGACGACTTGCAAGAGGTAGTTGATTTGTTTCAATAAGATACTAGTGTTTTCACTTGTGATAGGTGGTAGATCGACTTCATTCACAGTTTATATGTTATCTATGTTTCATTGAATTTGATGCATAGTGGTGCTATAATAGATGGTTGATTTGTGAGAGTGGATGTCAATGTTTGGAGTGAATTCATGCTTATTTTGGGCATGCTTAACTATTTGTTTGTATGTTCATTTTTTAGCCCCAGATGGGCTTATTCATTCTATGATAGATGGATGATTAATTGTTCATCTATTTTGGTAGATTCATAACGAAAAGGGTTACATTGCTCTTAACAATGTTTTGTTTCAATGATTATTATGAACAGAAGGAACTTCCAACATTCTCCTTTAGGGATAGTATCGGTTTTGCATCTCATAAATTTGCGGAAATATTGACTGCAGATATGATAGTTAGTAATAATAGGATATCGACGATATTGTGCATTTTTACTTAGTACTTGATCTTGGAGAGTGGATATTTCATGTTGTATTCTCCATGTGTAGTCATCTTCAAGTGTTTGGCATTGAAAAAGGGTGTGATAGGTTGAAAACTTATTGTGGTGAAGCTAGTGATGGGAATATCAGTGACAATGACAAGTTCGTGGGATTCTCTCAAGAAAAGGGACATGAAAAAATGATACACTTTGCTTCAAGTTCACTTAATAAGAGAGGCACGACCTTGTTGGGGTTGTTGCTTCAATTGCTGATCTGAAAATGGGGCACTAAAGGCTTCTTGTCTAGCTTACAAGAACCTTTCTCACTTCCAAAGCTTATATATTTCCAAGATATTATGATTAACCGATTGCGGAATTAAAAAGTGCTTGAAAATAGGTGTATGCTTGTGTTTGTCTTTAAACTGTTTATGTGCTTTAGGTTTATTTGCTTGAACTAATATCAAAACATATAACAGCAATTAAAGCAGCGATGCAATGCGGCAACAAGCAAATACACATAAAAACAATATAATATGGAGTTTACCCAAAACTCTTGGGCTATGTCTCCTTGAGCTCTAGTCAACTCGACTAGGCTCTCTGGTATTATGACAAAGTCCTTTTACAAGCTCCACGCTCAAATCCACTGTATTACATAGAAACAATGGGCTTAGAATGCCATTTTATTCCTGGCTTGGAAGCTCTTCGGCTTTCTGGCTCTGGCTCTCGCTTTGGCTCTCGGCTCTGGCTCTGGTTCTGGCTCTGGCTCATGGCTCTGGTTGTTATCTCTTCGGCTTTGGTTTCTCTAAGCTCTCTCTCTCGGCCTCTGCATGTCTTTGTAACTCGCTTGACCTCCAAGCGATTCTTTAGCAACGACTTGCTGCTTTCAATTAAGCTCTCTGGTCCACTCAACCTCCAAGTGACTCCCAAAACTCTCTGCCCTACCTAAGCAATCGTGCTCTCTAGCTTTTGTGAGGCCTCTTCCGGCTCTACAGCTTCCCCAGCCGTTTATCTGCATGTAATCATCTGCGGCTCTGTGACTTCCCCAGTCGTTTATTTGCGTGTAATCACTCATCTGCGGCTCTGCGGCTTCCCCAGTTGTTTATTTGCATGTAATCATTCCTCTGCGGCTTCTTATGCTCCTTGTCTCTTCGACTAGCCATTTGGCTCTGTGACTCTCTCGGCATTACAAACGCACTATTTCCTATAAAACGCCCGCTTGTAGCGTGGCACAATGATTAGGGGCAATAACAAGGAATCATGGGCCTTTCTTCAGGTGAAAACCCGAGGAAAAAAAAAAAACAAACCAACCAACCATATCTCCCAATACACATAGATATACCAGAAATACACAGCAATACGCCTCATGGAGCATTTAACCAGTCTTCAAATATTATATAATCGCCCTTAAAAACCCTTTTAGGTCTGCCTTTTATGACTATTGCAAGCCCACCGTTGATCTGCATGATCGTTGATCCAACGGCTGACAGTCTGTTTCAGGTGGCTTATGTGCACGGAGGTTACCCGCCCGAAAAGGCAGTTTTCTCTCTCCTCAACCATGCCACGTATCAACCAGTGTATGGGTTCAAGCGGAGCCTGTTCAGTACCGCTTACCACCTGAGGCCCGCCTGAATTCCCACTTACAACGGATTTCAAAATTTATAGGGCTGCATTTATAAACCTTTCGAGTCCGCTATTTTATCGCAAATCGTTATCGCATGGCGTAATGGCCAAAACCAAAATACATGGGAAATACATTGAAATTCTGAATTTCCCAGATTTCAAATTTTATACAATCAGGTCCATGCCTATCGGGTCCGAGTCCTGATCGCTAATCGCAATCGCAACAGCCCAGGAGTCTGTCCTTTGGGTATGTTGACCGCTAATCCGCCTATCCGTCGATCGCTAATATCACACCTCGCGTATCGCATCGGCGGGGGTCTATGCCTTCTGCTCCTCCGATAGCTAATCACCCCGATCGCCGATATCGCAATCACATTATCACATGTCGCCTTGTTTGAGGTCCCGATATTGGTCGAAGGCCTACCTCTGATCTGATTTATTGGAGATCGTTGATCGGGGGTCCTTCCGCCTTTGCGTTAAGTCTGCCTCTTGGACCACTCCGATGCGATTTTCCCTTCTAAAGCCTCTTAGGCCATTTTTTGAAGATTTTGCCTCATTTTCAAAGGACAATAGCAAACTTCCTTTTGTGATAACTTCTGCATCCGAAGTCCATTTTAGCGCATTCAAGTTGTAGTAGATTCAGAATTAAAAGATCTACGCAATGGAGCCATTTCCAGGAGCATCCTTAGACTCCCATTTTCCTCTATGAGGAACACTTAGACTTAGAAGCCTATCCAAAATCCATTTTGGATCAATTGCCAAATGTTTTGAGGCTTTTGAGAGGGATTCCCATGCTCACGGTTAGGATTTAGCTTGTTATGAAACAAGTGGCCACCTCCCTGCGAAGCGTTACACAGTGATGATGACACAGAACAGTGGAATTCAAACGGACAGAGGCAGAAGAACTAGAACGCTGGGAAGCAGAAACGAACAGTCAGAAAGCATATTGGCTTTAAAGCCACAAACTGACAGAGACAAAGCAAGCAACTAGAAAGCAATGGGAAAAACGAGTAAGAAAGCTAACAGCAAAGAACAGAGAAAATAAGTCGAGCTAAGCTGCACAGCAAAGGCAGCATCCAGACAGAGCCAGATAGAGTCAGAGAGTTTGTGTACTCCAGAGAAGGCTTGAGAGGTTCAAGCAAACTCCTTTGTATATGCCTGTCATATACGAGTCTCAGACCGGGCTCATACTACTGTGACCAGTAGAGGTCAAGTTTCAGTAAAGAGAGTCTGTGTACTCCAACCCTACTGATTCATATCTGTTGAATGAGACTCAAATTGAGCTCACTGTTGTAAAAACTCTTCTTTGAAAACATAATAGAGAGGCCACCACTGAAGGCTGGACTAGGAGACGTAGCCCATGAGCATTGGGTGAACTCCTTATTAATCTTGTTGTATTTACATGTTTTCCTGTTGTGTTTTCTCTAACTGTGTCAGTGTCTATGTATTTCGCAATCTTATCGATCCGTTGCATAAAGTAACATAGGCACATCCATGCACGAGTCTATAATACCTTTAACTCTTTGTCCAGGATAAATTCCATATCAAGTGGTATCAGAGCTCTAGGTTACTAAGGTTAGACAAGTTTGTGCTAGATTTTGTTGTTAAATGCTAACTAGATCAAAGCTTAAATTAGGAGAAGAAGAATTGGTTGAAGCTAACCCTGAAATTGGAAGAGTCTATCCTAAGAGGAAAATGTCAGAAGAAAGACCCTTGGAATCAGACTCCTAGTTCATGGATGGTTTCATGACCATGAAAGCCATGGTAGAGGAAATGTATAGAGAATTTAAGAAAGGTAGAGAAGAAGATCCATCAAAGTCCAAACGAGATAAAGGAGCAGAAAAATCTCTCCTCCATGACCACTCTAAAGGCAAAGGGAAAGAAGAAAAACTTCCCACACCTCCTAGTAGCCCTAAAAATAAAAAGAAAACATCTTTGATTAAATTAGATGTCAAATTGATTTGTCGATATATGATGGAGAGTTGAAGGGAGAGAAGCTGGATAATTGGATTAGACATATTGATGTTTATTGCAGAGTGCAAAGCATCGATTCAAACAAGAGTAAGATTCAGATGGCCAGCCTACGCCTTGGAGGCACTGCCTTGGTATGGTGGGAAGGCAAGACACACACTGACATGAAGAAGCATGAGTGAATTTTTTTCTGCAATTAAAAATCAATTATATCCACTAGCTAGCAAAATCTTCACCAATTAAAAGGGCAAAGTGTACAAGGCTACACTCAAGAATTTAGGAAAAGAGCTTTGATTCTAGGAATTTCTTTAGACTCACCTGAAACTCTGTTGAAGTATATAGGTGGTCTACACTGCTACTTAAGGCACAATATTCTCATGTTCAATCCCACTAGCATATATGAATAATTGTTCAGGGTACACATCTAGAGGCTAGAGGCAAGAATGTGAACCCAGAAGTTGGGGGATCATCAAAACCCACTGCAAGCAAAAGCAAGGAAAAGAAAAAACAGAAATAGAAAGAGAGGAAGACAAATACTGTACAAAAGACCAAATCTTCATGCACTCACTATAAAAAGGATGGGCATGATGATGAACATTGTTGGATCCTGCATTTGAAACTGAGACCCAAGAAATTCGAGAGCAAAAAGAAGAAGATTGTTGCAGCGATTCGAAAGGATTTGGGCTCAGACTCAGGAGATGAAACAACAATCGCAGCGGCAGGTATAAAAGGTAAAAATTCTGAAACATCTACTAGCAATTCTACACAATCTACTGATAATGAAGAAAATGAAAGGAAAAGACATGAGTTTTTTCATATTCAATTTATTTCCAAGCATCAAAAGATTGATAATTTGTTTGATAGTGGCTAACAAGTAAATTTAATTTCTGAAGCAATTGTAAAGAAGTTGGGATTACTAACCACACCTCATCAGACCTAGCACGTCACCATGTGGATCTCCAATTGTCTTGGTGAAAAAGAAAGATGGCTCATGGAGAATGTCATTAATTACCGAGAACTAAATAAGATAACGATAAAAAATCGTTATCCCCTTCCTCGCATAGATGATCTATTAGATCAGTTAAAAGAAGTTGTTTATTTTTCCAAGTTGGACTTGCATAGTGGTTATCATCAGGTCAGAGTTGCAGAGCAAAATGCATGGAAGACTGACTTCAGAATAAAGCAGGGATTGTATGAGTGGTTAGTTATGCCTTGAGAAAATTGGTGAGAATGTTTTTTGCTTTGATTTACCAGCGTACATGCACATCTACTCAGTTGTTAATGCAGACAGCTTCAGACTATTTGAACCTTCATTGATTGAAGATCCCAAAGAGCATAGTCAATTGCCTTCTATTAATGATCTGTTGCATGATCTTAATGAATTGCAGGTAGATACAGTGCTAGACAGGAAAGTGAGAACCATCATTGATTGAAGATCCCAAAGAGCAGAGTCAATTGCCTTCTATTGATGATCTGTTGCATGATCTTAATGAATTGCAGGGAGATACAGTGCTAGACAGGAAAGTGAGAACCACACAGAGGGAATGTTGAGTACCTCAGGATTGGACTCAAAGGTTCAAAACCAAACAGTGCAAAATGGATAGAAATCGGGCAAGCGAGGAATTTATGCCGTCACTTGATTGATGCTTAAAAACCAACTTTTGGTGGTCCAAAAGATTTTTCAGTGGGAATGTTGTGATCTGAATTGGATCCTAAAACACTCTCTAAGTTTTCATAACTCTATAAAATTCATGCCAAAGTTCCAAAGACTTACAAAGCTCGAGCTTATCAGGAATACCCTCGGAATAGTTGTAATTTGTGAGCAGCGCAGAGTGTTGGGTTGTGTTATATTCTTTCCACGACTAACCTACGTAGTGAACCGGGGGGTTAGAGGGGGGGGCGAAGCCCCCCCTTCGCCGCACCGATTGCGTAGTGGGGGGGTCACAAGGGGGGTGGCAGCCCCCCCTGTCCGGGGGGTTTGAGGGGGGCGGAACCCGCCTCTACGGGGTTCGAGGCAGCGCCCCGAGAAAAATTTGTTTGGACCCTATATTAGGATGGGCGAACCTACCTATGGTTTTTCAGTCCATGGTTTTGGATGAGATGGTTTTCGGTCCATGGTATTGGATGCTTCGGCATGTATAAATATGTATTGTAACATTGAAAGGAATATAATGAAAAATCAAGCTGGTAGTCTCGGTTTTGAGATCCAATGGGAAATATCTGTGTATATGTGTTTTATGTGTTATGCTCTCACATTTTTATTTTTCCTGTGATTTAGAATTCGTATGCAAGTAATTTCTATACAGGGTTAAAACCTACATTGGTATCAGAGTTGTTTTGGCTTCAAGGGGACACCTTTGTTGCTAAGGGGTTTCGCTCGGGCCTGTGGTAGACCCTGTTCAGTGG
>APFE031373574.1:0-31030 GCA_000404065.3 Pinus taeda
TTATGTCACTGGTCACCGGTCCGTAAATGTGTCCTCCAATGTGTGACAGTGGGGGCACGACAAGGACTGTGGCCGATGGTGACAAATTACTGCGTAACAAGGCCCCTGGGCCGGATGGCTTCTCTACCAGGTTTCTCCAAGTCTGTTGGCTGATTGTTGAAAAGGACCTGCTCAAAATGGTTCAAAAGTCACAAAATACTCAGAAAATAGGCGGCAGCACAAATTCTGCTTTCTTAGCCCTCATACCTAAGGAAAAAGGCGCCAGCAACTTCAGCAGATTTCGTCTGATTTCCTTATGCAATACTCGGTACAAAGTAATCACCAAAGTAATTGCAAATAGACAGAAGCACATTCTTCCCAAAATAATACCGGAGAATCAAGGAGGCTTAATCCAAGGAAGGCAAATCGTGGACAACTTCACCCATGTACAAGAGGCAATTCATTCAAGTCTTCTTCGAAAAGAACAAGGTATGGTGATTAAACTTGATTTAGCAAATGCCTTTGATCGAGTAAATCATAGTTTTCTTTTAAAAGTCATGAGCAGGTTTGGTTTTGGAACAAATTTCATCAACTGGATCTGGGCATGCATCTCAGAGCCATGGATTGCTCCTCTTGTAAATGGAAGAGCCACAGATTTTTTCAAAGCTACGAGAGGGCTTAGGCAGGGGTGTCCCCTTTCCCCTCTGCTATTTGTCATTCAAGCCTCTGTTCTCAGCTTCCTGCTAGACAAAAAAATGCAAGATCAAGATATTAATGGACTGTGTATTGCAAGAGGGGTCAAAAACATAAATCACGCCTTATTTGCGGATGACACTCTACTTTTGGGTGCTGCCTCTCTTCCCTCTGCCTCTAAATTTAAAGCAGTTCTAGAAGAATTCAGTAAGGTCTCAGGCAGCGTTGTAAACAAGAATAAATGTCACATCTTCAGCTGGAATACTTCACCCAGATTGCTCTCTGTCATTTCTAGATGTTTGGGATTTGTAGCCTCCTCTTCTTGGACTTCTTTCAAATACTTGGGCCTTCCTGTTGCTCATAAAAGACCTGCAAGCAAAGACTAGCTCCCTCAGCTTGAAAAATTTAAGTCTAGGATCCAAGCCTGGGGTTACTCCTGGCTTAACTCTGCTGGCAAATCTGTCCTAATCAAATCTGTGCTTTCCAGCCTCCCTCTATTTCAATTTTCCAGGTTGCTCGCTCCAGCATCTATATTAAAAAAAATGGAAGAGTTCATACGGAGGTTCTTTTGGAAGGGAGGAAAATAGAACGAAAACAAGATTCTCCTTATCAGTTGGGAAACCATCTCCAAGCCACTGTGGGAGGGTGGTTTAAATTTCAAAAACTTTTGTCAGCAGAATGTGGCTATGGCAGCTAAGATTATCTGGAGGATCATTGCGCCCAATCCTGGCTAGGCCCAATTAGCCCTCTGGAAAAATACTTCCGATGTCCTCGTTCTAGCTGCTTAGACAATGTGATCCATTTGCCTAACTCGTCCTTCCTCAAGCTCTATGCTAAAGCTGCTCCTCTAATCAAGGAACACACCTACTGGATCCCTGGAAACAGCAAAAAGATCAACATCTAGACTGATAAAATCATGCATATGGATCCGATTGAAGACAGAGCCCCCACTAGAGCACTGCGAGGCTGGATGGATAAAGAGGGGTTGTGTTCGCTGTGGGACATCTCTCTTTGGAGCGATTCTGATTGGGCAGGGTGGAAAAGAATTGAAGTGTCAGTCCATCTGACCAATGAATGGTCCACACTGCTCAACCTTCTTCATGGATTAGCGCCCATGCACAGGAGGAAAAGAGATGCGAAATGTTGGCGGCTGAAAGCCAGAGGCTATACTGTCTCCACGGGATATGCCAAGCTAAATGAGAGACCACACGTCCCCCCCCCCCAATCCAACACCTTGGCAGGGGGTTTGGCGTTTCCTATCATGGCCTAAAGTCGATTTTTTCGCCTAACTCCTTTGTCATGGCAGAATCCTAACGTTTGACATATTGCAGAAAAAGGTTTCTACGGTCCCTCCATTTGCTCGCTATGCAATGAAAATGCTGAGACAGCAGTCCATTTAACTCTGGAATGCAACTTCTCCAAGCAGATTTGGTTCTCCCTTATTCACACCTTGGATCCCAATTTTCTTCTCCCTTGTTCCACCGCTGATCTTTTTTCTAATTGGGCAATCAAATATCCTGGTCCCCCTCCTAAAAACCTGATAATCAAAACAGCATGGGCTATCCTTCCAAAGGTTATTTGCTGGAAAATATGGCTAGAACGCAACAGAAGAATTTTCAGAAATTCTAATCAGAATCACAAGTCCTTAGAAGTCAAGATCAAATGTCATTTAAAGGAATGCTTGACTAATATAAAAGATGATTCTAGCCTCAACCAGCAGGATATCGCTTGGGGTTCATTCCTTGACTTACAATTTCAACCAGCAGTTAGAATCGTCCCTCCTCTTAAATACTGGAAAATAAGGAAATCGAAAGCAAACTTTCAAGACTGGCTTGAATTGCACTCAAGGCACTCTCTCTTTTTCGATGGGGCAGCTAAGGGCAATCCAGGCAGAGCTGGTGCAGGAGGTGTTGTTGTAAATTCAATTAGGGAAAAAATACATACCAATGCTTGGGGGCTTGGACACTCAACCAGCATTCAAGCTGAGGCTTTGGAACTCTTGCAAGGCCTCAAGATCCTTAAGGAGCTAAACATAAAGGAAGAAATTGTTATAGGTGACGCCCAGATCATTATAAACGCAATGGTTTCCAATTCCCCAGTTTTGGATCTTAAGCTAGCTAGGCTTATATCCAGAATTAAGGGCTTGGAAAACGCTTTTCATAAGTTGAATTACTATCATGTGCTGAGAACTCATAATAAAGATGCGGACATTGAAGCCAACAAAGTTGCCCTCCTCTCTGCCGGGGTCAAGATGAAAGACAGAGAAGAATCATGGGAACCCATCCCATAAGCTGATTATCATCATGTTTTACTGCTTGATCTTAAATAAATTTGTTTGTATTTCCAAGTGGGGAAAAATTTCGGAAATCGAATCTATAGAATCCCAATCAAGGAAGAAGCCCTCAAGCTTCAGCAGCATTCTCACTCTCAACAGTGAGATGCACCAGGATTTAGACATCCTAAATGTAAACAGATTTTCGGCATTCAGGCCAAGATGAATATAAATACTCCATAATCGTTTCTGTCAAAAAAAAACAATAGTGGGCTTCTATGGGGCACAATAATAACAATATGGGGACTACATGGGAACAACAATATAATAAGGGGGTTGCACTAATAACAATAAGGGGTTACACTATAGTATAGGGACCTAACATGCCCCTCTCCTTCAAAAAGTGTTGTCCTCAACGCTTGAGTAGTTATGGATGCTTCTGTATAAAATTCTTGTCCTCCCATGTGGAATCTTCAGTGAGTAAGTTATTCCACTTGATGAGATACTCTGAAATTGATCTATTTCGTAGTTGTTGGGTTCTTATTTCTGTGACTGCTCCAGGTTCCAATATGACTTTTCATTTCTCATCAAGTTCTGGAAATATTGTTTGAACTGGGATCTTCTACAACTTTTGAATGAGTTCTCACCCTGCTTCGGCATTCTTCCATTCATCACTTGCTTCGTTTATCAAATTTGGTTGGATAATTATACCAAACTCTAGAATTTATTTAACCATAAGTTCAATTTCACTCTTTTGGGCATATGGATATATGTAAGGCCTGATATTTGGAGGAACACTTCCTAGAATCAAATGAATAGCATGATCAAGATCACGAATAGGTGGGAGGCCTTTGGGAGTCTCAAATACCTTGGAATGATTGTCCAAGACTTTTTGGAGATCTAGAGAAATAGATGATTTCGATTCGGGAACCTCTAGAGAACATAATTGTGCAATTACACCTCGTTGTTCTTTCTTTAGAAGCTTTGTCATTCGATTAGATCTAATTATGTTTCTCGGTTTCCCTGTGATACCCCTTAATTCAACTTCCTTTCCTTCCGAAGAAAATTTCATGAAAAGTTCTTGAAAATCAAAAGATATTGAACCCAATGATTGTATCCATTAGACTCCTAGTACAAAATCAACACCACCCATTGGAATGGAAATCATTGGGCTATTCAATACATATTCTCCCATGGATAACTTGATATTATGGCACTTTCCAAAGCAATTTATGGTTCCTCCACTTGCAACCATCACTTGACACTTTGGAGATGGATATAGGAAGCAATTCAATTCCTTGGCTATTTTACAATGAATAAAATTATGGGTATTTCCCAAGTCAATCAACACTATTACCTTTTTCTTCTTGATATTTCCTTCTATCTTGATAGTTTGAGGAGTTGTGATTCTAGCCAATGCATTACAAGATATGGCCGGATTCATTTCTTCTTTCTCCAAGGTTTTTTCCTCATGTTTATCTTCTTCTTTCGATGTTTCTTGTTCCTTTTATTGCTCCCCTTCCCCATTTATGTAAATTAAGTTCTGCTTAGCACACTTATGACCTTTAGTGTATTTTCTATCAAAATTGTAGCAAATCACTTTTGCTCTTTTTTCTTCCAATTGTTTTGGTGTCAACCTTGTAGGTGGCGAAAGGCTAGGAGCAACAACAGTTCCATCTTTATAGTTATGAGTGGTAGGCTTCCTTGTTGCCATAATTTTTCTTTCAATTTTTCTTGCCAACTTGTATGACGTATCCAATGAATCAAGTTCCCAAAGGAGAACCTCATGTTGGATGTTATCATTTAAAGTCCCTATGAATACTTCAATCCTACGCTTCTCTGGAATATCATTTACCCTTATATTCAATTTTTGGAACTACTCAATGTGCTCTACCATTGAACCCTTTTGTTTGAGAAGGTGTTGCTCTTTATATTCTCATAATGTGCTATCATTTCCTCCATGAAAATTGACAAGGTGACAAGTCGTTTATGAGAACAAATCCCTTTATACCATACAAATTGATTCGGTTCTAAATATAAAGATGCAATACGTACCTTTTGTATGTTTTGCACATTATGTATATCAAAATATTTCTCCATATGTAGTATCGATGTTGTAGGATCCTTGCCATCAAACTTCCTCATATCTATCTTTGAAATATGTTGGGTCTTCAATCCAATGTTAGATTCTATGAAATCATGATTAACATTACTTTTGTTCTCATCATGAGTTTCCTCTACTACCTTTTCAACATTAGGAGGCCTTTCTTGCAGTAAGTTTCTCCCTCCTTCCTTCAAACCTTCCATGTCTTTCTTCAAATATTTCATGCCTTTCTTCCAATATTCTTTCATACCATCGATATCAGCTTCCATGGCATAGATAAAACTATTTATCTTAGTTTCGATCGCAGTCTTCAAATCATCCATCCATTTTTGCTTACTAGGTGTTTCTATTTTCTTGATTTGAATCATTCTTTTTCTTTCTTTTATCAACTCTATCTTGAATATGTTGTATCTCTAAAATTTTAGATCTCCAAGGTCTAAAATGACAACCTAGAGTAGCCCTTTGCGTCCTCTTTCCAATGACACTAGTCTGATTGAAATTGGATTCTCCAAGAAAGAGTTATGCCCAATCTCCCAAGATGACATGCTTATATACTTTTTCAGTAGAGCAGACTTGTACGAAGTTCCATGTGTTACTTAGGACCTAGAACTAATGCATAGAAAACTATAGTCTATCCTCTTTCTATAACTTCTTGTGAAATTTCAATCTGACGCTCAAAGAGAAAGTTATGATGACTTTCCCAAGGTCACATGTTTAGGATGTAATTCGGGAGCCTACAGAAACCCTAAATGTCTTGGACTGTATCTCCAAAAATATAGAGAAACAAGATCTGAAATTTGAGCTCGAGCTTCAAGTTTTCGGCTCAAATAGATTTTAATTTCAGAGTCTGAAACTTTGTAGAAAAACAATTATAGCGAAAATGCCAAGATGGCCTGTTTTAGATGGACTTATGGAGCTTGCAAAAATCCTAACTCCCTTAGCTCATATCTCCGAAAATATAGTGAGACAAGATTTGAAATTAGGACTCGAAGTTCAGCGCGATGTCGTCTCAAATGGTTTTTTGTTTTCGCTTCTGAAACATCACAGAAAAAAAGTTATAGAAAAAATTCCACGATCACCTGGTTGGAGTAGCCAAACCCTAGAATCCAAAGCTCTGATACCAAATGTTATGAAACCAACTCACAAAAACATAGAAAAGAGAAATAATCACCTTAGAATTCAACCTCTTCGAGTGGGAAACCTCCTTTACATTACACAAATGAACAATTCTTGGATGATACAAATGCAAAGACCTCATTTCTATAAATGGGATTCTAAGGGGTCATAATACAATTAGAGACGACATAACAATAATAATGTAACTACACAATAATAACAATAGTGGGCTTCTATGGGGCACAATAATAACAATATGGGGACTACATGGGAACAAAAATATAATAAGGGGGTTGCACTAATAACAATAAGGGGTTACACTAGTAGTATAGGGACCTAATAATATATGTGTCTTGGTCTATTAACTAGCAAAAGGGAGCATGAGGTGGTTTTAATCATTTCCCATAATTCCTCTTTGTTAGCTTATATAGCACACTTCTTCCAATTAGGTTGGCGAGATTGCATTCCATAAATAGAGTTCTAATTACTGTGGGTGCATATTTGGGATCACCTACTATATATCATCAAAAGAATGATTACTCTTGACTTTTTATTAGTGATGAGGTAAAAGACAGTAACTATAGTGGTTAACTTTAGCAAAAACAACTTAGTATGGAAAAATTGAAGAATCATAATAAAAATTAATCCGTTGGAGGAGCCATTAAGTGGATGTAACTGCAAAACTATATTCCAACATTATTACTGTTGAAATCCATTTGGACAATCTTTATACTTGATCATTCCATGAATCCTTCTAAAGGAAAATTGGGCTATATACACATGTGTTCCACAATGCTTTTGTGACTAGTGTGTGGGGAATAGAAATGAGGGAAGCTACAGAAAATATTTGAGTATTAAATAAGCACATCATGTAATAGATAAAACTCAAGTGAGGTGAAAAAATTGAGAGTTATTATTGAGGATGTTGGAAATATGTTAACCAAGGGGTCCCAAATTTGAAGTCCCAATTAGACCTCACACCGTTTGGAATAAGAGCCCCATCCAGAGTATTGGCTCGGTTGCCATGTATTATTTCAAATTTGCCTTGGCTTTAACTATCAACAAGAGAGAGGAGTGAAAATGTGCCTTCAAAAGTAAGGGGGTGTGCTTGGCGACTGTTCGGTCATGTGTGTGTCAAAGCTCTTTTATTGTTGAGGGGGAAGAGAGGTGAGTCTAAGAGAGAGTTAATAGTGCCACCCTAGTAGAAGCACACATAAATAAGAAGAGTTCATTCAACATCCACCGGAATAGCCCACAAAGATGTGACAGTCATTGTAACCAATACAATGAGAAAGATCTATCTAATATCCAGCAAAATAGTCCACGAGAATGTGACAACGATAATAACCATTACAACGCATCCTCAATATGATAAGTAAAAAAATAACTGAAATAGTTCAACTGCTTTAGCACATATGGAAGCAAACATGAATTACAAGAATTCACATGATAGTATTACAAATGTTCATAATCCATGCATGAAGAACGTGTTGGCCATAAGACTTCTGATATTAAGTAAAATTTTCAAGACATGTGTATACAATGAGCACCACTAGCTCCAGTAGTGGAGTGTTGGAGCCACTCCTTACTCACCAAAATAACTATTTTGTCTCTCTAATGCCTTGCAGGAGGAGCCCGGGTGAAAATTCCTTTACTCATACAATGAGGGTGTATATATAACCAATGAGGTGATGCTTCACCTTCATTGTGACTCTTTCACTACCCTCATGATTGTTTGACTTCATATGACTTTTTTAATTTTATATGACTCTTCATATTCTGAATGTGTCCTTTGGACTTCCACTTTACAATACATTTTGAATAGATAATTACATAATCCACAATAATGATGTGGCATATGATGAATCATGACCAGACATGACATGAGACTGATAATATGGACGGCATGATGATGTGGAAGTTCCAGGTTGTCCTTCTTGTTGCTTCTTTCTTTCTATCTTTAGGAAGAGATGTATCCAATGTTTCATCTTCATGAGAGATATGCTTTGTTCTTCATATCTACCCTCCAAAGGGTTATGAATCAAATGGAATCTTCATGAGGTCATGATCTTTAGTCTTCTATTGTAATCCAGTGTTCCGTCATCTTCTTGTCTAATGATCATCTTATCTCTTCAGCTCCTTAGGTGTCTTCTAGCATGTCCTCCTTCTCTGTCTCCTTCTTCATCATCTACAATCCACTCATGACAAGATGACATCAGTATGATAAAACCCTATTAAGATGTTGCATGATGATCCACTTACTGAGCCAAAAGCGGGTGACAGGTTGAGGAAGAGGCTCAATGACTGCATAATTGTGCAACTCAAGCAATTAAGGCTCAAGCTTGAGCCTTGAGACTATGAAATGCGCAATTCAGGCTTGGAATGAGAAAAACAACTACACGGTTAGGGAGCTTAGGGAGCCAGGTTGAGGGCTAAAACATTGATTTTTCCCATTACGCAGTTCTGGTAGACAGAGGAGCCCAAGTTATTGTACAATTGCATAGTTTAAGAGCTCATGACTGAGGCTTCAGTCTTGAGACTTCACAATGCGCATTTCAGGCTAGACTGTGCAGGTAGATTGCGCATTTTTAAGGCTCAGTGAGTCACAATGCA
Organism: Pinus taeda; assembly: GCA_000404065.3. NCBI lineage: Eukaryota > Viridiplantae > Streptophyta > Pinopsida > Pinales > Pinaceae > Pinus > Pinus taeda. The sequence continues at coordinate 8,778 of APFE031373574.1, forward strand.
GGGTTTTACACTATTTCAATCAATTGCATAGTTCTGGGAGGTAGAGAAGACCTAATGATTGTGCATTTATGCAATTCAAGAGCTCAAGTTTTCATCTTGAGCCAAAAGACAGTGCAATGCATAGTTAGGGCCACGCTGGAGGGCTAGATTGCACAATTATGGGGAGCAAGGTTTGGGCTTGAGCACTGGAAATGTGCAATGCACATTCTTAGGAAGCAGGAACTACGTATTGCACAGTGTCAAGGGACGGGGTTGTAGCTTGAGGGTTGGAACTACGAGATGCGCATTTGAGGATGGCTAGAAGAGGCTAGGTTACAGGGAAGTTTCTGGAAAATGGCTAAGTGTGGGATCAATGAGACTGATGTGAACTGTGATATGACTTGACTGTGGTCACATACTTAGAGCACCTAATGAAATAACAACATAGATCATCCAAAACACATTAACAACATATTTCCCTCAATGTGATAACTTTTCGATGGATTTACGATAAGTGCAGCAATAAAGATACACTTTGCAACGACCGTGACAAAACTTGTGCGACATTTCTTAAAACTTTGGGAATGAGTGTGATGAGCGTTTACATGGTAAGATAAACTCATTTTAATGAATATAAAGCCATGAAACCACCAAAATGAGCTTATACACGTTATGCGACAACTAACATGTGTAAAGACGAGATTCACTATGTGAAGATAAAAGGGAGAGCGACACTTGCGATATGTGAATGATATTGAAGTAAACACATGCCATAGCTAAGATAAAATGACAAAGACACTAATTAAAGTGAAATAAAGAAAGAGTGACAGTCAAAAGCGTGAAAATTACACTCAAAAAAATGAAGGTGTGCAAAATCGACGGTGTGAAAAACTCACCAAAATAGAAGTACAAACGCAACCAAAAGTGAGGGACTGTAAATGATAGTGTGCACTAACTATTGACATGGGTTGAACATTGCACAAACATTGTCTTGACAGACTATGTTTATCCTTGTTCAAGGTTGCGTGGAACAATGTGTACGTGAACTCGTAGCAAATTGAGCATGTGTGAGAAAGTGACTTCGATCGATCAAGAAGTGACCACGGAATGACTGATCACAAGATATACAATAAGCTCCAAAATCCAAGTATAGGAAAAATTTTAGAGTATGTTTGTCGCAGCAACAATAGTTACCTAGGCAGGTAAAGCAAAATATAGAATTTTATAATTAAAGACTATTCTTCATGCTACAATCTTTGTGTTCTTGAAAGCATGTCCAAGTTATCACAAACATAAGACAACAACTGATCCTTGAATCCAAGGATAACTAAAATATTCCTTTACCAATTCATCATTGTGATTACAGATCATCATGCCTCACTCTCAAACTAAGTTTCTTCAGATTATGTAACTTTTGCATATCTTTTAATATTGAATTTCATAAGGCTCAAATGATATTATCTGATGTAATAGTGAAGCAACATTGTTTTGTGCAATGGTACACAATGAAAAGCACCATCATGGTTCTCTTACAACTTACATGAAAATGTCAAAGAACCAATTTGTAATATTATTCACATAAAATCACAAACTAAAGAATTTCATAAACCAATTTTAAATCATTGATGCTAAAAGCGTGAATATTAGGAATCTATGATGTGTTAACAAATTAGCACTATTTTTTGGGATGCTTTGAAAGAAAACAATGCCTGTAGTTCTCTTAACAAGCCCAACATTTTGTGTAGCAATACATCTGGGTAAAAATGTGCATAAGCTGAAAACCACAAAGGAATAAGCTTCCAACCCATCTCCGACAGTATTGAATCTGTATACTTGAATTTATCTATGAGAAATTTTGACTCATATTTTATTTCTATGAGGACCAAAGCTCTTGATTTGAATGAAATTGTCCAACTTATTGGAAAGGATACATTAGTAGAAAATGATAAAATTGTTCTGGAGACTACAAAACTAAAGGAAGATTATCTAGCTCAAAATGTGTTTACTCTGTATGGTGGATTATACCCTAGAAGAAAGGTAGGTTTGGACTAGAAAAAAGGATTTTTCAATGGAGTCTTTAAAAAAGGGAAATGGAAAAGTAGATTCATTTAATATATGACAAGTTTCATTGGTGATGAAATAAATTAGAGAAGGAGATAGGGTCCTATTGATAGACAAGAATTCTCTGCCAATAGCAAAGGGATCTCCCCGGTGTAGAATACCAACTAGACTCTACACTATTTTTTTAGGGATCTCGTCTGGTATGTAAGCTCGGTTGTCATACATGTGATTTTAATTCGCTTCGGATGAAGGTGGTATACCAACTAGGAAAAACATATGAACTTCAACAAACAAAAGGGAAATAACCGATGAATGTTTATAACATGAATACCATAAATAGAAATATTAGAACTTTACAGCATGAACCTTAAGTAAAGCATTGTTAGAAAAACTTCAAATAAGATCACGCATATTTTAAGGATACGCTTAAAAACAATAAACAAGTTCAAAGTAGCTAAGCATCAACAAATGCAAGTGAATGCACAGCCTATAATACAATTATGCTGATACCAATAAAAGAGTTCATCAATATAAACATAGAGTTAGCACATCATATACCATCCATGTGTTGAAAAACAATATTCATAGCACAAGAAGATACATGTGGAGACTACATATCAAAACTCATAGGAACATTCGATCCATCGAGCTAATAATATCCATGGCATCGCAACATAAAGTATCCATCCAATCCAATAGTGGAACACAACTATTACTCCTTATATCTATTAGAAGAGTTCAAATTCTCTCAAAACAATATGTACCAAAATAGTCCCAAGCTAAACGAGTCCTTTACAATATGCCATGAGGGTGTATTTATAAAAAAGAGAGTGAAATTTGGTCTATACTTGACCTTGGACTTCCACATGACCTTTTGACTACCTCATGACCTTTAGACTTCCTTATGACTCTTCAAATCTTATTATTGTCCTACTCTCTTCTAGTTTTCTAATTTCATAAAATAAGGAAATTATATCCTATCAACTTGAAAATAGATAATTCTGGGACATCTAGTTGTCGCTGCTCCACTAGGTAAGTGTGCCAAAGCTTGTACTCAGCAGCTATGGGGGCTATCTACAGTTGTTCCTCGTCATGTCTATGCAAGCACTCGAGGGCATCCAGGATGAGAGTGTTTCTTTTGATGTTCACCTAATTGACTAGGGCCACCAGCATTGTATACATTCTCATTGGTTCCACCACATACCATGTGATGTTCTCCTTTGTAACCTATAGTTTGTTTGAGTCAATGGCCTACCTGAAAGTGTCAATAAACACCTGAACTTCTTGTGAGATGTTTTCCTGCCTCTTTACTTGCCCAATTTCCCCGATAGATGGAACCCCATGGTTCTCGATCATCGAATCCAAACCACTAAAAAGGTGCCTATAATAAGCCAACACTCTATCCACATCCTTAGCTAGTTTATCTCGTGATTGGATCTTGATGCAGAGTTAGAAATTGGCATTTTGCGTAGTGATCCACTCCTTTTTTAGGATTACTATCAGTGCACCTGGGTACTTGGTGGACCACTCATGCATGTTACCCAAATCTGCAATGGCTTCCTTTAGCATAGCAGACCTTTCCTTTGTGTTTGTTTGTATGACCAATATTGGAGCTACCGTATAATGCAGTTTCGACATTTCTTCATAGACCATCGCCATGGCTCCACTAAGAGTTTCAGCCTCATCCTTGATTGCATCCTATAGCTCTTTCGTACTGGATTGTATCAAGTGGAGGGATGCATTTTCTTCTTTTTTCTTATTTATATCTTCTTCTTCTTTAGTCACCACTCGAATGTGTAAAGCTTGTTCTAGAGTTCCTCGATTTGTTTGCTCATCCTAGTAACATTCAATTCAGTCGTGGTCATAAAAGAGGTCCTTGTTGAGGTGATCATCTCAGGGTTAACTGTGGTGTCGAGAATAATTTCTTTCTCCTTGATCACTGATAGAGGTTTTGCAGGGTTCCTAGTATAGCACTTCCTTCTCTCCATAATATTGAAATTAACTTGATCAAAAGTGAGCTTGGTTAGATCCAAGACTTCATCTTTTGCTTCCTCTGGGATGCCCAGCTCTTTGAGAGGGAGATGTCCTCTGGTGAGGGGAGTGTATGGGGGAACATCCAATGGAGGTAGCTCAACTTGCTCAGATTCTTGTTGAGCTTCCTTATTGACCTCTTCTTTTTGCTTCTTTCTTCTTTCCTCCTCTTCTCTTCTCTTTTCCTCTTGTTCTCTCTTCCTTTGCTCCTCCTGTAGTCGCTTCTTTTCTTGCTCTTCCTACTCTTTCTTCCTCCTGAGCTCCTCGACCTACCTATGTATCTCTTCTTGTTCTCTTTGTTCCTACTCCAATCTCTTCCTCTCTTCTTTTTCTTTGGCATTTTTCTCTTGCTCTTCCTTCAATCGCTTCACTTCTAGCTTCTTCTTCTTCTCCTCTTCTTCTAGCTACTCTCTTTTCTCAAGCTGGTCCTCAGATTGTTGGCCACCTAAATCTTGCAACCGTTTGAGCTCTTCTTCCCTTTTCCTCTTGATCTCTTGCTTTTACCTTACGAGGGTTGCATTTCTCTACTCTAATGTTTCGTCATCCCTACTTGCCTCTTAGTTGCTTGGTGAATATTCTACCTCTTTCCCCTTGTGTTTATTGATTTTCCCAGTTTCCTTCGGTTACTCTTTCTTCCTCTTTATAGAAGTTGATCTCTCATGAAGGCTCACATTTTCCTGAGAATGTTCAAGTTGCTCATCATATTTTGCTTTCTACTCACTGGGGCTGAGTTCCCTGGTGGCATTGTACCAGTTCCTAATCCTGTCTTCATAATCCTACTTGGAATGTGGGTATGACCTATTGAAATTGGCCCTTTTGTAGTGAGCCTCTACTACCCTCTATGGGTCACATGTGTGGTGGTTCAGAGTCACAAAATGACATCCCCTTACTTGCTCTACCTCTGCTTCCACTTCCTTGAGCTTTTCCACTATGTAGGCCATAATAACAAGAGGGAATGTGGTCCAAGGCTTCTTCTTCCCCTTGTTTAGCATCATTGAAAATCTCTGAGTCATCTGATAGTAAAATTCCTACTTGAGTACTTTGTCTATCGTGAATTGAGGGAGTGTGTGCGGGGTCTTGTAAGAACCAAAAACCATGATGAATGTCCCCTCTTATAATGGGAACCAGTGCACTGTTGAATTTCCATGACCTTGGGTCTAGGTTAGATTCTTAAAATCACTGATGCTACCAAACCAAGAATCTCAACCATAAACTACTTTGCACAATGGAAATATAAGGCAGTAAATCATATATGCACAATAGACACAGTTTTAAACAAAATTTTACAATAATGTACAATCACCAATATTCATTATATTAATATAAATCTAATAAATACAATAGACTATGGTTACAATATACAATTATAAATTTCGTTGTGCAACTTCTATGTCATATCTTGTCCTGCCAGTCCTTCACTCCCGTACTGCTCACTAGTAGTGCCTTAGTCCATCAAGGTCACTACACATCGAGACTCCAAGAGGTCTGCATCCTATCACTATTGTAAGTCACATCTACTATAATGAACACAGGTTCATCAACTTCTTTCTGGGTAGGCCTAATTCCAAAGCTCCAATCTGCCTATCTAGATGATGAGCACCAGTATTGCAGCAAGAATGTTGCAACTCCTGGGGCTACCAACTTTACTTTATCAACCTGAGGTTCGTATAAACTTGGAGGTGGCAATGTTGTATACATAAGTATATGCAATGGGTCCAATCTTTGTCACTGCTGAGCTGGCGATAGACCACTAGGGTTTCTCAAACCAACCTTCTATTTATTTAGAAGAAGTTTGATTACCAATGGAGAAAGGGGAATTTTACCATAAGTGAGAGAATTGAAATATTGTCTACTGCAGTAACGAAAGACTGAAATAAATGCTTTAAACACACAACTCATCTAACTATTTGTTAAGAGATCTTTCTTCAGAAGAATTATAAACTAACATATGTGTAATCACAACTATCCTAAGCATGCAATTTGATATAATCAAACACTTTACTGCTATGCATATGAATGAACACAATAACCTTTTTTCCTTTTTGTCATTTTTGTGAAAATATGAATGTTAATTCTTCTTGGTTGTATGGCAGGTGGGTTAGGTGTGGAGAGAGATGGTTTTGAAGGGTCAGACGGCTTAGGAGGCAAGCAGGGGTCTTCTCCTAACTTTTTGGATGCATTTTCCACAAATTGGCCTCAAAACAGGGCACTACAGGTCATCCTATAGGATGTCCTAATGCACCTACAGGATGTCCTAATGCTCCTACAGGATCCCCCGTATTCCTATAAGATCTGACCAAAATCATAAGGAGTGATTTGGAAGGTGGTATACGGCTTATGGAAGGTGAATGCTAGAAGAAATAAGGCAAGGGAGTGCCTAGAAATTCCTCAGAACTCAAACCAAATTTTGTAAGATGGTTGGATTTTCTCAACAAACATGGAATGTCATTCTTATGGAATGATAAATTGGTTTATGGACTTATTGTATTTTGGTGATCATGGATGGATGAAGTTAGGTTGGGGCTACTGACATGAGATCTTCTTGCACTATTGAAACGCCTGCAATACACACATCACTGGCATTTACCCATGAATCATGTCAAAACAATAAAGATTTCCAATCAACATAAGAAAACAGAATTCCATCATTCATTTGCCTAGTTCATGCATGGAAATACTTGTAGAATATTGTGAAACACCATGAGATCTAATAGAAAGCTGGAGATATTAGAAATAACAACTGAAACATGTTTTTGAAAATTGAAAAGATGCTGACCTAATTATTAGAAAACCCTAAATTTCATAAGAAATCATAATTCTGTCTTTTTGGGGTTGAATAGGAGTTTTTCCTTAAACCATGGTCTTTTTGAAGCCCCGAAAATTGGGTCTACAACAAGGGGGATACCCACCCGGTTCGGACCTTGGTTAGCAGCTCCTTTTCCGTTTGGTATAGTGGGTCTGACTGGGGATGTGGGACCAGTTTCCCAATTTATGTGTGTGTGTGTGTTGAGAATTGATATTTCCTTCCTAATAACTTCTAAGTAAAATGCATTTATTCTAAATCTAATGCAATTGTATTCTAATGAACAAAAATATCTAATTCTAAAACTAACTCAAGATTTAATCTTTCAGTTATGCGATCTAAAATGATTTCAAATGGAAATTGGTAATAAAGATCATTCAACTGCTATGAGAAAAGAATTCAACAAAGATAAACCATTTCGTATAAAAAGTTAGACAAAACAATTGTGGAAAACATATCGCATAATAAGTTACTCATATATTAAGCATAAATAAATAGCTACCACCATACAGAAGTTCCAAATGATAACTCAAGCATTCAAGCATTCATATATAAATAATAGAAAATGAATATCACCTTAACACATAAGCAGAAATCGTTAAGAGATAAAAGTATCATTTATAACTAGTTCTACTCATGAGCTTCAGCAATAATGATTTATTTCTTCTTAATCCAACATCTACTAAGAGTACAAAAGTGCAATTTCAGTAGTAGATATTAAATATAGATATTAATAAATCATTTTCCATTCATTCATCAAAACCTCCTCGGAGGGTGCAAAAGTGCATGTTCTGAGGATAAGTTTTTGATAAATTCCAGGACCCTTCTCTAAATGCATGAGAAGGGTTTAAATACTACTAGATAAATCTAAAAATAATTTATTACAAAAATGTAGGATGCAGTTTAAATGACTGTCCACATTTCAAGCCAAAAATAAAGCAAAACTAAAACTAAAACTGAATCTAAAACTAAAACTGGAAATTAACTATCTATGTATATGTTCCTTGTAGTCACAAGCATTCAACATTTGCTTGAGGAGAGTTGGTTGGCCGACCTCCAACTTTAGTTGTCCTGCGAAAACTAATTCGGCAAGTGTTGGCGCCATTTTCTCGGCAGAATTAATGATACATTTGAGAGTCATGCACTGGCTGTGTGGTTTTACCAAGTACGTCCAGTGAGGTTCCCAATTCAACTTGGTTAACCTTTTGATGGAGTCTGCTCTTTCTTGAGCTTTCTGTCTCCAGCTTGTCTGTAGGTGTTGTACATTTGATAGATATTTACATACCACTTGAGGATATCCTTGATAAATACCACTAGTTTTGTTGAGTATGGAACATGATTGTTTAGAGGACTTTGTTTCAGCCCGATGTATACCCGAGGAAGTTTGTATACCCCTCCACGCGGGGGGGTGCGGGGGGGACTTGTCCCCCCCACGGGGGTCCGGGGGGGCCGATCCCCCCCAGCTGGGGGGTTCGGGGGCCAGCGATCCCCCAGCGGGGGTTTCGGGGGCAGTGCCCCCGAAGCCAAAAATAGATGTAAAATTGCCTTGTAAAAAGTATAGTAATTTCTAGTCGATCTGGGCCGTTCATTAGGCGGATGATCTGACGGTAGAACTTATGTTTAGTTTAGGGTTTTTTTTTTCCCTAGAAGGCAACCCCTCTCTTTGTATGAGGGCATTGTATTTGAGGCTGTGTAATAGATGTGTATTCTTCAAGCGAAAAGCAAAGAGGTGAGACTGTGAGAGAAAACAGAGGATATTACAGGGGACCTGCTATAGGTTGTGTCTCTTCATTTTGCTGGATAATAGAAAGGAAGGACTGGCTGTTCGGAGTGGACGTAGCCCAAACTGGGTGAACCACGTATATCTGTGTCTCTCTTGTTTTATGCGTTTTCTGTGTTTATATTTCTGCAATATTTTATGTGTTCCATTGCTCTGTAATATATAATTTTCTAACAGGTTTTAGAATTCAGGTTTTGCCTTTCACCTTTAGCACTTTTTCCTACAAATTTCTGGGCTTATAGGCTACTGAGTGATTAGAGGCTTTCCTTTTCGAGGGGTTTTGCCCAGTGATGCGCGATTAGCACTAGGCACTAATCGCGCATCGAAAACTGCCTCTATTTCTTGATCTGGGCTTCCTTGGTGCTATTTTCGTCTCTTGCGCGCTTTTTGTTAGAGGATGTAAACCTTAAATTTTGTGGAAAGAACGACTCTATGAGTTCTTAGTTCTGAGTTTTAAATTTTCAGTCTGTTATCTCAGCACTATCTAGTACCCATTTGACCATGTCTGTGTATGGAAGAATCTTGGGTCTCGCCGCTATCCGGTGAAAGAACGAACATGCTACTTCTATAATAGACGCCTCAGATGACCCACATGAATCTGCAGTAGTTGAAACTTCCATTATTTCGTGATTTTCTTCCTCGAGTAGGCTATGCATGCTTTCCCAAGTAGTAACACCGACATCTTTGTTACAGGTGGTGTTCGTGTACAAGGGCGTCATTTATTTATCTTCAGAACTCGGAGCTTTACCCTTCTTTTCCATAATATTTTGAACATTGCTATGTATACTTCTCTGCTCTTCGCTCCTGCAGTTTACAAATGAGGTAAGAGTAATGATAAGAAAAAGGTGATGGGAAAGCTTTAAATTCTGAAAACATATAAAATATATCACCCTACATGAAATGGATCTTCGATCACATCAAAACCATATTTCATTAATGATTGCCAACTAACTCATTAATTAACATTAACGCGCGTAACTGGGCATTGGTTTATGGGAAAAACTTTTTCAAATGACGAGCCTTGAAGATCTACGATAAGGCGATTTTGCGATTTTCTACGCAATATCACAGATCACAATATCGCTAATCCATTGCATGTGGCAATCATCCATTAGAATGTGTTTTCTGCGACATGCGATTCGCAAGATGCGCCATCGTATATCGGCAGTTTGAGGAATTTCACTTTAAGTGACATTTGAGGCATGCAATGTGATGAGTGCCTTTTAATGCGTGATTTCGCATCGTGATTTCGCAATCTTAGGATTCTACTTGTAGGAAAGCATCCATTACCTTTTTACGATGCGACGCTCTTTATTGAGAAAGTGGATTTATTCGAACTTATCATAAAACTTATGTCTTTTTAGATTTTTCGGGTATTCTCCTAAGTTTATGATAGTAAGTTTTATTCAAAAAGGAAATACAAGCACTAATTTATTTTTTTTAATTTTGAATAAGGGTCCCCACTTATTTAGTATTATTGATAAAACTAAATAAAAAGGGGGGTTGTTGCTGGCCACAACAATTGGCGATTCACTTGGAAGAACCAGTTATCTCTGCTTTTCTCTTGTATTTTCTAAACTTCCAAAATAGAAAAAATTTCCAAAAAATCAAACTTTATTATAGAAAGATAAAGTACACCATGCTTGCATCTATCAATGATAGTTTGTTTCTTCTACGTTAACTTTGGTTATTTACTTCCTAGAGCTAGTCATTGTATTTAGATCAGTCACTACTTGGTTCATAAAGATAAAACCAAAGCCTTCTCTCTAAATCAATTTTAAATATGCTCATTTGTCGTAGGTAGAGCCTTTGCTACCAGCAGTCATTTATAACCTCGACAGGGTTACCTATTATCCAAAAATGATCCCGTATCCTACTTGGAGAAATTTACGATTTTCAAAGAGAAATCCATATCCACACGTATTGCTTTTATTTTCTTTTAATCCTTAAAGAACAATGCCTTGGTTTGGTAGCCAAATTATGATAGTGCCACTCACTTGATTTATAATTTTGCTAAACAAGTTGGCTCGTGATGAGACCTCTTGTCTTTTGATTGTAACAATCTCGAGTCATTGCCCTGTTGTGGTATGCAGTTTTGGCAAAGTCGACAAGCTATAATATCTATGATCATGATAAGTCAGCTCGTGATGAGACCTCTTATTCTTTAAGTCAAAGTGTATCGCTGGATTATTCCTTGAAGCTCGTAATTTTCTAAGTGGGGAGGAAGTAATTGTTTCCTTAAGAATAGCTCTGGACGATAATTGTAGAGTTTTTTGGAAAGAGCTTTTTTACAGAGAATCTTTGTTTTGTTATTGATACTTTTCATTTGATTGATATAAAACAAATTCCCACTAAAGGTCGCTTTTTATCAAAATTTACAAGGTTGAAACTAGTATCATTTTCAGGTTTATAGCCTTTGACTGTGTCTTTCAATAATAATGACCAATTTTCTAAATCAGTTCTATTTATACAAGCAAAAAAAACAAAATGTAAAAGAAATACTTGTCTTTTTCGTGAATTTCAAATGTAACCATTGTTGAAATTTGGTACCGGAGGACAGGTAGTTCCCTTAGGCTTTGATCTTTGGCCTAGGGAAAAGTGTCCAAAAGAATTTAATTTTTCTCCTAAAGTGACTTTATAATTTTTATAAAGTTAATCTAATTTAAAAGTGACTTTAAGTGATAAAGTTACTAAAGTCTAATTTTAAAGTGACTTTAATAAAGTTAATGTAAAATTAGAAAGGAAAAGTGACTTTGGAAATAAATGACTAAGTGGGTCTTTATTAAAGTGGGGTGAGTTAAAAAATAAAAAGTGAGATTTAAATGAGCATTTAATCTCAGCCCTAGATCTCAATCTATTTCAGCCATTGGATTTAGATGTTACCCAAAAGTCACTTAGGATTAGATTAAAGGAGGAAAAGGAGGCAAAAGGTCATTCATTCTTTCATGAGCAGATTGAGAGAAAGAGAGCAAGAGAGCAAGGGAGATTTCTGGACAAGGAGGAGAAGGAGACAGCAGCTTGGCACACATTCCAAGACAACAGTTGAGCAGATTTGTACAGCTGATTCAGCACACAGTGAAAGGCTGATTTTGGCACGATTTTCTAGAAATCCGTATAGCTGGTTTGCACAGAAATCGAGTGGTTTGCACAGAAATCAAGGAGCAGTTTGCTGTTTTTTCTGCATGCAAATCGAGGTTCGTACAGCGCATTGATTGCAGTCTGTACAACGCATTTAATGCAGGCCGTACAGCAGCATTTAAGGCTGAAAGTGGGCACAAAAATCGAGGAGGCCGTACAGCATTTATTGCTGTCCTGTTTGCTGTAATTTCCAGTTTGCTGTGAGGCACGCGAAAAGAGATAAGTTGTAAATTTGCTTGCTGATTTTTTGTTGAATATTTCTCACTGTAAAAAAGGCATTTTCAGAAATAAAGAAGAGCTCTCGAACTGGTTTTTCCCAAGAGTTGTAAGGGGTTTTTCCAGGGTCACATTGACCAAAAATCACTGTGTTCAAATGTGTTAAATGACTGTTTCTACCTGGCACCTGCTGATTTTTTATTTCTGCATTTTCCAGCATTCTGTAAAATTTTCAGAATTTGTGTTTTCAGCAAAAATTTATTTTTTCAGTTGTTGAATTTATGGATATGGAAAAGGGCATTTAAGTATATGGGAGAAATAAGGTGAAACTGAAAACCGGGGTGGGAAATGAGAAATTTCTACAAATCAAGCAAGATAAACTTATTTAGGGACAAAAAACCATTAAAGTATCATCGTGAAAACCTTGGAGTCCCCCAAAAGCAAAAAAATTTAAAAAAAAATCGTTTTTTTTAATTCACGGGCTATTGTCATCCAACCCAACCGAGTAGGCTTGGACTCGGCTGAGCCGGCCGGGTTATTACCAAGTTAGCCGAGTTGTTAGACAACTCGGCCAGCTCGGTAATAACCCGGTCGGCCGAACCGGTTCACTGGCCGAGTCGACCCGGTGAGGCCTTAACTCGGACCAACTCGGCCGAATCTTAAAACACTGCTTCAAATACACATGCTTCTAATTCAATAAGAGGCAACTAGGGCACTATGTTCAATTTGTCCAGTGAATTAGGATTTGGCAGTTGAGGTGGTAAAACTCTCATATACCAAAGCTAACTTTTGGCGTTGTCTTCAACCACTTAGGAAAGTTGACTAACTAACATATAGCTGAAAACTTAGACAAACTACCTTCTTGTATACTTGTAGCCGCTACCTTGTAATGGTTCTTTTTGTCCTTTGTGCACCACGTACTTTTATCGAACTCCATTTTGAAAAGTTAATTTTCAACGCAACTTAAGGAGTATTCTTTAGAAATCATGTTATATAAAACAACACATATACCTCCATAATTCTCTCATTAGGCATTGAAACATGCACTTGTCCTTGACCTTTTACTATATGTATTTTATCAACTCCCTAAATAAGAAACCTTACTCACTCAAACCTCAAACCCATTTACACTTTCTTTTAAAAGGACCAAATTTACCATAAGATAATTTCATTAATGTCCAATGAATGGCCACACTAGTAGGTCAATGGGATTTGGAAGTACAAACTGGTGCAAGAGCATGGTGGGAGTACAAAAGAAGCTCCTATTACAAATCTATGAAAGAGTAAAACAACAAAATAGCTAAAGTGATAAACAATAGCAAGTAGAGATAATACAGATACAATCCCATGTCAAGCATAATATGTTGACAACAAAACAAAACAATTAGTCATCTCTAGTTAAATATGGGGAATGGGGAGCAACTCAAGGCTCATCAAAGCTAGAAGTAGAATGAGAGGAGGAAGAAGAGGACGATATACCAACAAAATCATCAATCATAGAGGACTTGATAAAATATAATAATCACCTCCAAAGATAACACTGGATTGAAGGCACCAAGATGTTTGATCATGAGAAGAAAAATCCCATATTTCAAAACTCTCCTAACACTTGATATAGCCAAAAGAATCTAGCAATGAAGTTCTAGGTGCTTGAGACAGTGGAGGTGTGAGCAAGTCCTCCTTGAGGACCTACAGGCACAGGCCAACTAGCTACACATGTCAAGAAGTAGAACTAGATCTCACCAATCTTGAAGTGGATTTCTCATGCAACTTTGCACATTGCTAACAGCTACTATTGAGATATAGGAAAAGAAGGAATCGATCGACCTAACAGGGTTTGTAATGGGTGAACCCTATAAAATTAGTCTCCTAAATCCCAACACTTCCCTTGAGAAGAAAATTAAACACCTATGATCCTGGTATCTAAAGAAACTAGAAAGGAATCCTCTTAACTCTAAAGACAATGGAAACACCCCCCCCCCACCTTCTCAAAAAAAAAAAAAAAAAATCTCAATACATAAGGAAATAGATGATAAGATACTCCTTTAATTCAATGTCTTGAAAATTGCAAACCTAATAGACCCTCTCCAAACTCGAAATGTGATGTTTTGCATCAATATAGAGTCAGCGTGAACAAACTCAAAACTTGCCAATAAAATTTCAAGGTTACGCATCCAATTCTTTTGAGTGTACTTAAGTCTAATAATAAGGTCATCTCTTAGCTACATGAAATGCTCAAAATATAAAGCTATCTTAGCTTCAAGGTCCTTGAGAGTGCCAATCTAGATAATGTATCAGTATTGTTTGTAAATATCTTCTCTAATCACCTTTTCTGACACTTGCTTGGAGGGAAAGATATGACCAAGTGCATCAAGAAAGTACCCAAAGCGGGCAAGCAATCAATAGAAATACCAGCAAATTGGACAAGCAAAGGTGACTTGAAAAAACCAACTCAATTATAGTCTAAGAGAGATGCCTATAGAAGCAAAGACAAACTCCTCTAAGGACCAAGTGCCAAAAAAGGGTATCTCTCTCTTTCCAACATTGAATCACCTAGAGATCGCACCATGTGGAGAAAACAAACCAAACCAAAAGTAATATCAAGACACATAAGATGGCATCCTCTAGAACTGTCCACTTACAACAAATCATGCACAGTAGCATAAGTGATTTGACTCTCTCAACTTTAGTTCAATCAGGTGAAAGAAGGCTAACCGCTAGATCCCAGACCTCAGAGTTATAATGCATTATGTGTTTTATATTGTGTTGTAAGGTGTAATTTGGAAAACGTACAAGAAAATGTATTTGAAAGATCTATTGCTCAAGCACAAAAAGGGAAGGTGAGAAAACCCTTCTTAATTCAAACCTCAAACCCATGAACTATACTCCCAAGTATGTATGAGGTAGTCACTATTACCCCTCATTTTAACAACACCATTGTCAGTCCAAAAAGATGCAAGTCAAAAGCATTGTAGGCCATGTGAGGTTATGTATTATGGTATACTAGGCCTATTATGGTCGGCGATGTTCGGTCCTCTCAACTCCACTCTTAGGTCCTTCTGTCCTAGATAGGATTGGAGGGCTTAGGATGGAGCTACTTGGGCAATTGGTTTAAAGGGGCCATTATTTTGGTGGGGGTCATTGTGATTGTAGGGCAAATCCAAGCCATGTCTTGCACACCTATGTCTTTTCCATGTGGTCATGTGTCAGAGTTTGTATGGATCTTTTCGGCCATGGTATGTTGATTTTTTCAAGATCCTTTCATCTGATAATTACTTCTAACGATTTCTTAGATTAGTTCTTCTTGAGTTCACATTCATTATTAAGCAATTACACAGAAGATCTCAACAGTAGAAACAAAAATGACAGTAGGACCATAAAGAGACAACCAAACACAAGAGCCAAGAATTTTTACCCTGTGAAAATCCTTTGTTAGGGAAAAACCCGGCAACCCTTCCATAGAGAAATTATCCAATTCAACAAGAGATACAATCTGATCTTTTCAAGTCAAAGAATGGTCAAACAAACCAGCAACATGATCCAGGTCAAACCTGGTCAAATTGTCCACAACAAGTCAAATTGTTGCCCAAGAAAATTCGGTCTTCTCTAGTCAACTAGGTCAAATTTCAACTTGTTGTCCTTCCACAAAAATCCGGTTTGCTTCCAATGAAAATGCTCAAAAGAGATTCGGCCTTGTTCTCACATGTGCAAAGTCAAAGTATTTAGTCAAAACAGAGATGAGAGAGTTCAGTCAACGGTGGACTAATCTAGTCAACTTCAGACTTGTTTTCCTCCTTGATCCTTCACAAAAATAAATAGAAGAGATCTTGTTTTTATCAGATCTGAATTGGTGCCTTGGAGGAGATTGACCTTCCTTTATATAGTTGACTAATGGGTCTGAATGGGTGTGTCAAGTAGGTAGGCCGACTTGACATTGTGGAGACATACAATTTGAATTTCAAAAATTGAATTTCCCTCTTTTGAAGTTGACTAGGAATTCTCACTTATATTCATCATTTAGAGGGATAAAACTCAATTATGTAGACTGACCATAGCTACAAAAATTCAACACTCCCTCTTAGCTTAGGAGGTATTCATAATAACTGCTTATGATGTTTTCTTGTTGAAAAAATTCTCTATTACAAGAAATGGTTGAAAGAGCTCAATAATGTTGATGAATCTATCCACCTAATGTATTATTCCAAAACCATGTGGAAAGCATCATGTAAAGGATCTAGTTACCCACTAGTCACATATCCTTTGCAAGGGATCTAGTCATCCATAAGCCAAATACCCTTCGGCTAGTCAAGTACCCCCTGACACAAGACTAGTCCTTGGATCACCAATCTGCCAAGTCGTCACTTGGAATCACGTCAGGTACCCCCTGACCCATGGTGAAACCTTAGGCCCATTTACCATTCCCACATGTTGTCACATATCATTGAATTGTAAAAATGCTTGCCCAATGCTACAAGGCACTCACTTAACCCACTAGCCAAGTAACCCTTTCCAATATGGTTAGGTAACCCGTGACGGGGGAGCACTCAGTGACTTGATGCTCACTGGGCCAATCTCCCTAGCTACATTACATGGCTTCTGATCACTACCCATGACCTGGTCAATACCCTTAACCGAAGGAGAATCCCAGCCCCTTGATGCTACAACATCAACACTCCCTCTAACCAAGGGATGCATTTTCAACTACTCCAAGCTTGTCCCTAAAGTAGACAAACTTCATCCTAGCATAGAGGCTTTGTGAGAACCTATGTTGCACAAGTTCGCGAACCCAAGGGTGGGGTTCTTGAACCCGTCCCGGATTCTCGTCCCCAAGTACCAGATTCGGGTACAGGCTCATTCTGAAAAGAACCCATAAGAACCGGGTTCTCCATTAAAAAAATTGTTTTCTTTTGTCTTGACGGGTACGGAGAACCCTAATGATGGGTACCTGGAACCCCAAAATCGAGCTCTTTAGGGTTCATTTTGATCCCTCATCTCAGAGATTTTCATGAAGTAGGGAGCTATTCCTTCCTTTGATATATTCATCTTGTATAATTCATTTCGTAGAGATATCACTTCTCCAGCTGTGGTTACCGAGAATAGCTCTACTAGTTTGTCATAGATTTCTTTGGATGTCTCCAACTTGGAGACATAAGGAATGAGAGAGTCTTTGATGGATGCTATTAGAATCCTTTGAGCTCTTGTCTCATCCTTATTATACTTGGCTAAGGTTTGAGTTTGTTCCTTAGTAGGAATAGTAACATTCTCTTTCATGTGTTCTAGGAGTTCATTCTCCTTGAGAAATAAATCAGTCCTCTTCTTCCATGCAAGAAAGTTATTGGTACCTACCAATTTATTGCTTTCCTTGCAAAAAGACATTGATGTATATTCAGAAGGGGACATATACTTACTTGATAGATTTTGAGATGTAGTAGACTTGCTTTCTCCTTGAAGACTTGATGGCTTGCCTTCCTTAGATCTTGATGTTCTTCAAGTTGCTTTCTCCAAGTGAACTTGCTTGACGATGAGAGTTGCTTGATGACTTGTAGCTTGATGTAGGTCCTTCTTTGATTTGCTCTTCTTGTAGGTGCCTTTGTGTAAGGCTCTTCTTCTTGCTTTGTAGTCTTCCTTGATGAATGATAGATGGTAGACCTTCTTGTCCTTGAAATGACTGAGACTTCTTGGCTAGATGCTTCAACTTTTGTAGATGTCCTTCCTTGATTAATGTTCTTGAGATGCCCTTTCCTTGATGTGTCACCTTAGCTCTGATACCATGTTGAAGAGTCAAGGGCTAGTATGTATATTAGGATTCTCCACTTCTTGATAACAATTTGTGATGCACTTATACAATTATCTTAGCTTGATTTTCTTCTTATTATTAAGTGTGTGTTTCATCAAACTGCAACCAAAATCAAAAAGACAAGAACACAAATGTTGGCTCTCTGCCAGGGCCAAAACCTCTCTCTCTTAAAGAGGAAACCCCTTTGGTAAGTTTCTATTATTGAAGCTTCTTATTGATCAATGCCAAACCCTAGACCCTTGACTAGGATGTCCTCCAAGCACAAGTCAAGTCCTTCCTCTTTTCTGCACTGTGTTGAAGAATCTAGGGCAAGTATATTTAGGATGATTCTTCTTAGCATGATAACGATTTGTGGAGTATTTATGCAATTTAATCTTAGCTTGATATTTCATTCATTATTAGTGTGTGTGAGTTAGCTTCATCAAACTGCTACCAAAACAAAAGAGACACAAACACAAATGTTTAGCTTTCCGCCAGGGCCAAAACCTCTCCCTCTTGGAGAGGAAAACCCACGCAAAAATTATTCTTATAGAGATTTCATTGACGAATACCAAGACCATGACCCTTGACACAATCTATCTCTCCAAGACCAAGACATCAATCCTCTTCCTTGCCTGTTGATATCATCATTATCATTGTTGCTTACACTGATATCATCATAGTTGCATTACTACTGCACATTAACTGTTGCTTCTTCACTGAGAACATAGTTGTTATATCTGCATAAAAGTCACCATTGCTGCACCATAGAGGTCTTCACAACAGTATCACCGAGATCATTTGCCGTTGCATCTCTTCTAGCCCTTGCTGCACTGAGATCATTGTTGCACCTCAACACCATGAGATCACTGAAATACAAGATCATGATCCATAACTATTATGATTACAATTCTGCCAAAGTCAAGACTGTGATCCTTGTCACTGCTCCTTGAAGCACATCAAGACTACATCATGCTAGATCTGGATACTGTAATGAGACTGTATGTCTCCCATCACAGGTATGCCGAGGATCTCTTGATCATCACTGAAACCTATTACATCATCAGAGTTATGGCAAGACTATAATATATATATAGGAGATTGAGACAGCATTTAACATAATCTTCATTGAGCCGAGAGAGTAGATCTATCACTGTTGTTCAATGTCTAGCCTTCTACAGGAGTACCATCGAGATCTACGTATGCCATGACTGCTCCCTATCATGCGAGATCAATTTATCACTGTAATGTCAAGATTGCAATGTCGGGAATGTCCAGAACTCAAACTATTGTTGCGTCCTTTAACGAGGCCATTCCCACTCCATGTATCCGAGATCATGACTGCACCTAAAACCCAAAACGAGCTACAGTCAATACCCTACTGCGGCTCTGCTTTTATATAAGAAATTTCAGAGGCATCTGAAATTTTTCCTTGTGTCATTTGCGCTGACCATTCATGAGTATTTATAGTAGTGAGTGCTCTTAATTTGAGCCAACTTGAACTTATGAACCAACATGTCTATATGCCAAGCCCACATGACTTCCATTTATACATTTAATTCAATTTAGTAGTCGACATTAGGATTCCTTTGATGTCTTGCTTGCAGACTTCGGTAGGCTTGCTTTTGAGGTATTGATCTTGGCCTGGAGGGTTGTTTCACAATTTTGAGGACTTGTATACATTTACATAAACTCATAAATAGTTTCTATACCTATGACATGACTCTTTGACATATAAATAAATCCTAAAGACATCAAGAAGAAGTCTTTCACCTAGTGACACTTCTTGCTCATGAAACCCATGTAGCAAGGCATACAAAAATAATTTCCTATTATTACATTGTTTACAAAGATGATGTCATCATGAAGACCGAACCTAGTTACACCTTTTTTTTCAACACTATGTTCCCCGACACATGGACTTCCTCCTTCCTGCACTTTGCTCCCCAGCACTTCCTCCTTTTCTTCACTGCTTTGTCTAGAGATAAACCTTGGCTATGTTAGCTTCATGATGAGATATTCTTCTTCCTTCCTTCAAGATGTTCTTCACTTAAGGAGACACCCTTCTCTTGATCCAACGAGATTCTTCTTGAGGTAAGTCCGCAAACGTGATGTGACTGAACAGCAGCCCTAGTTTTTCCACGTATGGTAGGAACCCTAGAGAATTAGGGTCATTTTCCTTCGCTAGAGAGAAAGGCTTCTTCGCTTAAATTGGGAGGCCTTGTAGGCCTAGTTTCAAGCCCAAACAACACTAATTCATGGATTGTTTTGTCCCTGCTGTCATACCCACAGACTTGACCTCCTTTTCTTCGCACGTGTGACGGTTTCTAGCCCTAGAAACAGTCCTCTTCACTTCGGTTTTCCTCCTCCTTCCTTCACTGCACTCGGAGACCCTTTAGACAAGGTTTTCCCTTCTCTTTTTCGGCTACAACACTTCGCTGATTCTAGAGATATTTTTCATTGTCTTTTGAGGGAGTGGACAGCTTCTATTTATAGAGGATTGTCCCTCCTTTAGGCCGACTTGCTGTAGGCCGACATACATTTTCTTCATCAATTTTCATTGTTTAGCCTCTTTTGAACGACATCACTGCATGGAGAGGACTTGTACTTGGCTTGGAGGTATTCCTTTGACCTTATACAATATTCTACATAGTGTAACATGCCCTCTAAGGGTACTACATAAATACATTGACACTTTGACTTCCTAGAAGCACTTAAACATGTGCTTGACCTACTTCAATGAACAAGAAACTCATGGACAAATAATATAAAAATAATTTCTCTTTTCTTCAATAAATACAAATGTCAAAATTACATTTATGAAGAGAGAACCTAGTTACACTTTCTTCAACAAGTTTGAGATTCGATGTTGGAAGCAAAAGAGAAGGAAGCCAAGCGAAGGTCTCTTAGGGCATCTTACTAGCCCTAGGACTCAAGTCAAGGCAAGCGAGGTCAAGGGGAAGGCAGTTAGAGGGAGATCGAAGTCTCCTAGAGAAGCAGCAGCAGTTGAAGCAACTACTAGGGAGTAGAATTTCGGATCTACTCGGAGGTCGAAGATATTTCAGCAGGAGGTCGAGGAAGACTTGATCTTGGAGAGTATTTGTCAAGGTCTAGGTCATGGTATTCGTCAATTGAAAGATCTGAAAGATAAGAAGATATTTTATGGGTTTTCTCCTCAAGAGGAGGAATTTTGGCCCTAGCTTGCAGCATATATACTGTGTCATTGTTCTTACTATTTTGGTGACTGTTTGATGTATTGCACATTGGAATAAGAAATATCAAAGCTAATAAGTAAAAAGGTAACACAAACAGTTATCAAGTTAATAAAATTAACATATACATTGCCCTATTGAATTCTCAACAAGAACCCTTTATGTTAAACTTGGCAACCAGGACAAAACTTCATGTGGGTCATCTTATTCATGGCTGATAATATTTTTATTAGATTCCTCTCGTCGAGAGGTGTAGGATTGATATAAAGATCATCCGATTCCGATAAGTATTCAAGGAGATATGAATTTATTTTGATTATGGAATTATTATCAAGCCGACCTACAACTCATGTAGGCTCAGAAGCCCAACAGTCGTATCTATTCAAACACCAACGTTGTGTATAAATATAAGAGGGTTTTTCCTCATTTGAACTCACTCTTCTCATCACATCTCTCTCTCTCTACTGTGCAGAAATGAGTTTCTTCTCTACTACGCAGAAATGGATCTCTCTCTCACACATGTGAAGCCAGAAGCTGTTGAACCTGAAGCTACAACTGCAGATCCAAAGATTGACCTGCGTGGCCTAGAAGATCTCCTCTTTAGAACTGCGTTGTAGGTTCACCTAAACCTCCTCTGAAAGTCGCAACTTTTGGTGGTGGAATGAAGTCAATCCGATGAACGGTTTGCAAGATATTGACTGCCCTAGTTTGAAGCCGCAAACTGCTGAAACTGAAGCTGCAACTGCAGAAGTAAAGATTGACCTACGTGGCCTAGAAGATCTCCTCTTTAGAACTGCGTTGTAGGTTCATCTGAACCTCCTCTGAAAGCCGCAACTTTTGGTGGTGGAATGAAGTCAATCCGATGAACGGTTTGCAAGATATCCACTACCCTAGTTTGAAGCCGGAAACTGCTGAAACTGAAGCTGCAACTACAGAAGTAAAGATTGACCTGCGTGGCCTAAAAGATCTCCTCATCTGAACTGCGTTGTAAGTTCATCTAAACCTCTTCTGGAAGCCGCAACTTTTGGTGGTGGAATGAAGTCAATCCGACGGTCGGTTTGTGAGATATCGTCTGCCCTAGTTTGATAATGAAGCCGCTAATGTTGATGTTGTTGATCTAGGGTTTGCTATTGCTGATATGAATCAGATATATTGTACTATTTCTCTCTGCTGAATTATTGAAGATAAAAGAAAATTTGATCAAAGGGTTTCCCCACACATTGTGGGGTTTGTCCCTGGCTAGCCGCCACATCTTGT
>APFE031373574.1:37327-52932 GCA_000404065.3 Pinus taeda
GTTTTCTGTCGATCGTTTAATGTTCTATCTGCACTTTACTTTATGTACATGTGATTGCTAATCTGTGGAATATAATAAGAAAAAGAAGTAAACTATTATGAGCATAGAACATACCATAACTTAACACTTTAGCAAATATTTCAGACCGGATAGAAGGTCTTTGGAAGTGATGGAACCTTCTAGGAATACCAATCAACCACCAGCATTTGGTGGCAAAACTCCGAGACAGTTTGGTTGGATGCATGTTGTGGAGGCTGGACAAGGACGACATGTTGGGCTAGAGGCACTTCAATTATTCAATCAATGAAGGGTATGCCTCCCTCCTCTTCACACACCCTCCTCCTCCGAAATCTAGGATCTGGACAAAAATTTGGAAAGCCAATGCTAATCCAAAAGTGAATGCGTTATGTTGGCTACTAGCACATAGGAAAATTTTAACTACTGAAAACCTGAGTAAGACGGGCATTGAGGGTCCCTCCAGATGTCTGTTATGTAAGCAAAATGAGGATTCCATTCAGCACCTCTTCCTAGACTGCCCATATATTCATGCAGTCTGATTAGAAGCCATAAAACCGCTCTCAGGGAGGCTGATCTGGCCTAAAATTTTGAATGAATATTTTTCCACTTGGAGGAGGAAGTACACATGGAAATTTCCAAGGCACTCTATGTTTAAATATTTATGAGAAGCACTTCTGAAATTTGTTTGCTGGAAGGTGTGGCTCGCCTGTAATAATGTTATTTTCAACAATATTGAAGTGTACCCTTAAATTACTGCAATGAAAGATTCAACTCTTTGCTGAAAATTTGGGGCCTCAAAATTTCTCCAAGTCTCTTCCCTCCAGGGATTAGATAAACAAGAGCAGCAATAGTACCTTAAATGAAAATGGTAAGTAGTCCTTCCCTACTTGTAACAGGAATTTAGCAACCTCTGCAAGTAGATTGGATGCTAAAAATGGCAGAAGAAGAATTTAAAAGTTGGAAGAATCAAAAAACAGGGTGGATCCTCCAGTTTGACAGAGCCTCCAAAGGAAATCGAAAGATCGCAGCAGGGGGAGGGGTCCTTTATGGCCTTGATGGCCAAAAGGAAGTAGAATACTCATGGTGACTTTAGCAAAATGACCAATAATCTTGCTGAAACTCATGCTCTCCTTCAAGGAATCCAGTTGGCCAAAGCGAACCACATCTCAACCCTTACAGTGATAGCAGACTCTCCTCTTGATACAACAGTTGGTGAATTCTGATCCAAGAGACAAAGCATTGGGTCACCTTCTGAAAAGAATCAAGGCAGCAACGAAAGACTGGACGAAGTCTCCTTTTTTCTGTGCTCCGAGAACTCAATAAAATGGTAGACAAATGTGCCAATGAAGGTTACCAGCTAGAGATGGGCACCCTGGTGGTCAATGAGCAATCCAGGTATGCACAAATCCCTTAAAACATATTGAATCTCATACAAGTCAAAATAAATCCAAAGCATTTGCAAGAGGATGAATTGGATGCTTTGCGACAGCAAGATGAGGACTTGAAGAAGCACATTGAGGATTTAAAGACCTAGATGAGGAATACGGAAGAGTGACTGTTAGCCTCGACAAGCTCCAACACTCCAATGCCAGTTAAGTCCTTTGACTTAACCGAGCCAGCCCAATGCATGAGTAGCCTTATTATCATCACAGATTAAAGGATATGCGGCATGTAAATTTTGTCGGTTGGGAGGTCGGTTCTGTAAGGTTTTTACCTACAAACCACCTTTTTTTTAAAAGTATATGAAGCTATGGTAGAAATAGTAGTAGTAAAAAATGAACACTAGGAAAAATTGAAAGCATAAGCATTGTATATCCGAGTAATTCAGCTGCATCGCTGGTGCGGATTTTAATACAAAATTTTTCTCTGGAGTCTGATTATTATATATATATTATATATATATATAATATATGGATTTTAACCAAAAAAATACATCTGATTTTGAGCACATTTTCCATATATTTCTTGGGTGTATTTAGATTTATTTTGCTGATCTGCATTAAGGCGTCACTGTAGCAAATTAGTTTCTGCAAATTCTTCACTCTGCAAGGTGTCATTTCTACAAGTAAGTATTTTAAATTCACCTTGTTTTAGCTTATATTTGTTTTGTCATTTTATACCTTTAACTGTATAGCTTAAATTTAGTGATTTCAACCACTAAATCTTCTTATTTTTCATTGAGTTAATTTTTGGGTTGTGTACCCAGGGATTTTTAACACTTATACCTCCAAAAGTGAATTTCCAGCTTGTTGGAAATTCAATCTCGTTTTAGGTCCAAGGCTTGGAAGTGGTCTAAATTGACCAATCTTTTACCTTCTAGCCTCCCCACCCTTACGCACTGAATTTCAAAGTATATATGTAATTTTCGGTGATCTTTTAAGCAATTATATTGTTGCTTTCTGCAATATTTTGCAGAAATTACAGACTTATAAAAACAGGACAGCATGCTGATTTACACAACAACCCCCCTAACCAAGCATTTAATCACAAAAATGATTATATGTTTTGTAAGTATTTTTAGTGTACACTCAATTTGACTACTCATACGCTATATTTAGTTAGATTCGAGTGTCTTTATTCTTGGTAAGCATATTTGTATTGCAAATTTTACACAATAGGCAAGCAAGACAGCAAAGTAAACTCCTCCACTTTAGCCATTTCATCCTATTACAAGGCATTTGTCTTGTATTGGTTGGTTGGAGTAATTCGAGAGAAGCCTCCCATAGTCATTTTACTATTGGACTTAAAAAGTGGGAACTTAGGCTGAGGTGATAATGGGCCTTTTTATGTGTGTGCCAACCTAGCAGGCTGTAAGGATCATCAACAACCCTGCTAAAAGGAGAGGTAACAGGTCATTTAACCTTAGCAACTATTTTAACTATTAAAGTAATTGCTTTTATAAGAAAAAGTGTGTCAATCTAATGAAATGCAAAGGTTATTTGCATTACTAAATTAGATGAATCTCAAACATAGATCTCAAGTGAAGTTGAGATTTAATCTCAACCTTCAATCACTTTGGAGATTAGTATTTGTGGATTTAGTCAATAATTCAAACATATAAAAAGAAGGCTAGGCTAAGGGAAAAGATACACAATGAACATTAGAGAGGAGATCTTGGTGATTGGGTGAAGCAGAACATTCATGCTCCACCCAAGTGCAAAGTGGAGAAAAAACCATGCAAGACATATCGAGTGTGAAAATTCTTGAATCTAACACATCAAAAACCCCTACTGCAATTTCTGGTTTACTATCTCCTACTTGTTCTTTACATTAATAAGTTATTTAATTACATGAACATCGAAGTAAACACAAATGCAGCCTTCACAGAGATACAAATCATGCACTGAAGTAAACAGAAACAATAACACAAGGGACACCGTTATTTTTGGACAATCGTCCCCAGAAAAACCCAATTCGGGAAAACCGGTGCAGCATATAGAGGGTTTGTATTATTAAGCAGATTTCGTGAATAGAAATGGGGTGCTAGAAATAGATCACCCTTTAGAAAATATCCTTGAAAGAAGTACCTCTCTCCAGAGACAGGTATTCCGGGAAATCAGCAATCGGATGATCAACCCCACAGTGACTCTCACTGTTTCTTGTGCTGGACAGCGAAAGTTGCTCCAAGCACTGCTCTGGAATTGCGTCACTATTCGGGAACTGCATCACCCTCTCCCCGCTGATCTGCTCTCAGCCTGCCCCACAGAATCTTCCTAGCGCTGCCTCTGAAGCCCTCTGCGTCCTCTGCGTCAACCTCTATGGCCCTCTACGTCCTCTGCGTCAACCTCTATGGCCCTCTACATCCTCTGCACTGCCTCCTTCGGCCTCTACGTCAGCCCTTCTTGGGCCTACGTTGTCTCTCCCAGCACTTCACTGCCTCTTTGCTATGTATTCTTCAGCCTTGGATAAAAATCCCTTGCTGAACTGCCCCTCGCTGCAACTGATCAGTACCTCGATTTCCTCAGCAAACCTCACCCTAGAAAATCGAATTCTTGATCTCTCTCGGTGTGTCTCCAACTAACCCTCGAGCCTCCTCTTATACTTTTCCTATTGACAATTCAACGGCCGAGATTAAGTCCCTAATCAACGGCTAAGATTAGATCTAGCTTGATCCTCGTCACTTAGGACTTTCTCACCCATTTTATATTAATACACATTAATATTTTTAGTTTCTTAAGTTTAGACTTAAGAACCCATTAAAATATTAATTATTTTAATATCTCTTCATCTGGGTGGAATTTCTCCAAACGATTCTGGGTCTTCAAGATCTCATGTGCCTTAGCCTCTCCACCAATTTTCATGGCTAGAGCACATCTGATGCTACCAAAAATCAACATCGAGCAAGTTTGGGGCACAGATCAGGCTTTACAACAGTGGTACAACCGACCAAGGTACAATTTCAGCTAGCAACGCAACCATACAGGAGACCAGCATGGTCATAAAAGTCATACAATTTGCACTAGCAACCAACAAGAGGTTCATGGGTGATTCAGAATTTTCTGGAGGGTCGTACAAGTTGTATAGCTACCTAGTTAATTTCAAAAAATTTGTTGTATCTTATTATGTTTTCTGAGAAGACCACTTTACCAATAAGGGAGCCCTTGTATGCTTTGAGATTAACTAATGAAAAGCAGATTTTGAAGGGGAGTAAATTTTTTATGTATTTGTGGAGATTAGTTTAATTTGCTTCCACTGAAATATTTTTTTTATTTACTAGTTTAAATCCCAATAGTACATTTTATTCAGTAAGCTAAAAGATAAGAAAAAAATCAGCAAGAAAAATTTTTGGAAATAATTTTTAATTTTTTCATTTACTAGTGTTACAAGATCAACATGGTATCAGAGCTTCTTTGAAGAGGAAGAGTCAATTTTCTAGTTTGCACAACAAAAACCCAACAGTAAATTCTTGTGTCTGCCAGAAGGAACAAATTTTTTGTTCGTACCCAAAAATGGCAACAAGAAGTCTCAGGTTTGAACACAAGTGGAACGAGCTTTCAAACTCCCTACCTTGGAAGGCAAGGATTACTTTGCTACTGAAAGAAAATGACAATTAGAAGATAGTTGATAAGGAAATTCAACCACTAACAAATGCAACACAGTTGGCAGCCCCTGAAAAGAAGGCATTATGAATGCAGTCAATGATCACTTGTGTTGAAGAATCTAGGGGAGTGATTTCATGAGATTCTTCTTAGCATGATAACTATTAATGTTTAGTTTATTAGCATATTCTTTAACGTTATTGTGTCTTCTTTAGTTCATTAAATAGCTATCATAACAAAGAGACAGGAACACAAAATGTAGGTTTTCTACTAGGGCCAAAACCTCTCCCTCTTGGAAAGGAAAACCCGCACAAAATTCTTCTTATAGAGATTCCAATTAATGAACACCAAGACCATGACCCTGTTGTGCTGTACAACAACCCCCCATTTCATAAAATTTTTCTTTTTAACTATAATATGAAATAGGTCCCTTTTAAATATAGATGTGTGAATAAAATTGGTATCAACTCATCCTTTATCAAAAGGTCCAAAAGAAACAATATATTATAAAAACCTTTTGAACAAATATATATCGGTCTTATGAAATAAATATATAATTCTTTATTATTGCAATAAAGCGATCGCAAGATCACATATCGCAACAACAAGGGATACATAATACTAAGACCCATTGGTTTACCCCGATCCGAAAAATGAATAACTATCGGTTATCGGGAAAGGCAAGCAAGTATAACAAAAGGCCCTTCCACTTTTCTCCGATGCGATATCGTTATCGGCAATCGGGGAATGTAGCGCACCACACGTTAAAGACACCTTTAAAAACTCCCGATGCGATAAGGTGTATCACCATTGGGGATCGGGGATTTTGCAATGACACAGATATTACTACTTAAGCATTTCTCCGATTGTGATCCGATAAAGCAAGGCGCGAGTTTCAAAATAGATTGAAAAGGCTTGCATGTATTATTTTAGATTATTATTAAAAGCCTTCCCGTTCCCGATAGCGATTTACTTGTGATTATCCGCCAAAAACTCAAGCCACGCTTGAATGAATCATTCGGCGTATAAACGATATGATGGGTATTTAAAATGATTGACAAGCTAAAGTGGCCAATTAATAAAACAGTTATGCCGAGATCTCTCCTGAGATTGTATCTGCGGCAATATTATTTTAATCCTTCATTATTCGTTAATTGATATAACTCTTTCATATTGGCTCGCACCACCAATTCTCTGTATTACGTTCATTTTATTCCTTGCGCAGAGCTTCGCCGAAGCAACAAATTCAAGCCAAATGGGGAAGAAATCCAAGAGATTTACGGCAGCTTCAGCTCCCGCAGTAACAGAGCAATCTACCATTGATCCAAGACCAAGCAAGAAGGGATTGATTTCAGACACTACTTGTCTTGGCCTCGGCAACACAAGCTGGCAAAGCATATATAATCTAATTGAAGCTGAAGAGCCTGAAACGGTATCGGTGCAAGCTACTGTAGATTCAACTAGAAAGTCAAAGGCTTCCTTGAAGGACTTAGCTGACTCATATCTACAACGAATAGCAGCTCGAGAAAAAATTCTTCCGTATACAGATGTAGTGCAATGGGCAGTAGAAGAAATCCCTGTTATGAATAGAACATTCTGCACAGTCGACGGAAAAGTCTTCGGCTCATTCCAACCTGATGATTTAAGAAAAATGTATCACTTGCCTGAACCACAAAAGAAATACAATAAAGCATTCCTGAAGAAGTTCACAAGTGAGAATGAAACTGAATCAGCCCCAATTCGGGAATGGAGACAGAACCCTGCAAGGCACAAACATGAATCTTCAGGTAAGTACTCTGTAGATTCATTATGTTCTCCTTACTATTACGCCGGGGCAATGATGTGTAGGATTTGGGGATTACATGATTCTGCAAAATTCACAATTGAAATGGTTCCTTTAATGGAAGCGACAGTTAACAGTGAGATAATGGATTGGGGAAA
This sequence comes from Pinus taeda, assembly GCA_000404065.3. Classification (NCBI taxonomy): domain Eukaryota; kingdom Viridiplantae; phylum Streptophyta; class Pinopsida; order Pinales; family Pinaceae; genus Pinus; species Pinus taeda. The sequence continues at coordinate 44,326 of APFE031373574.1, forward strand.
TATATTGTCAGATAAGTTAGCCACTGCTATTCTTGAGTTTAGAAATAAAACTCACGTGACCGATAGGTCTATTCCTCCGTTTTATTTTAATGCTTATATTTTAGATACTCTTTGTTTCAACTCTGAATTTCCTGTACTGGGGTGGAGATGGACTCCACAAGACCCCATGCCAATTCACATTTATCACCAGAAGCTGTGGAAAGCACACTATAAGGACCACCTGTATCAAATTTGTAATGGTTTTATGTTGCCTATTTATCGCTCCATTTTTTACAAGCATGCCCCGAAGATTTCTTCACAAGCAGAGATTAACCTAACCGCTCTAGGAAACTGGTTTGGGGAGGATAAATTCACATACATAAGGGTTTTTGGTAGCCTTGCCAGGCCTCATGTCCTTCCTCTGTACATACCCGACAAACTGTTGGCCTGAGAATTAGCCTATCAAATTACGTCCGCAGCAACATCCAAGACTTTGAGGATTTCAAAAAAGCAGGCTTGGCCTACTTTTCTTCTGAGATGCAGTGTTTATACTTTGCACGACTACAAGCATGCAGAGAAGGAAGCAAAGAAAATAAACATGCTAAATCTTGCTACCATTCCTAACAGGCGATTTGACCCAAGGAAAGTTGTCTACAATGTGCTTGAACAGGCCAAGCTCACAAGGTTTGATCGTAAGGAAGATGATTTTGATGACTTATTTTCTTCGGCAGAGTCATTATTCCAGGTCCAAGCACTGGCTAAAATGAGATATAACGATGAAGGGCTAGTAGAATTCAATAAACTCAGAGAACAGAGGTTGCAAACTCTGCCTCTGGATTTATTAGCTACTACCCCGACAACACAATCAATTGAGCCTGAACAGCAACTCCTCGACAAACCTCCTGCTGCATCAAAGATTCTCGAAAAAGAGCAGGAGAAAGAGCACGAAGACGAGCAGAAAAAGAAGCAAGATAAAGGCAGCGAAAATGTCAATGTGGATACCCAGATTGATCCGAAACTACTCCAAGAATGGCAGCAATTTGACTCCATTATAAGCAATCTGGAAGGTCCAAAAGGTGTCGATACACCCAAAGCAACAGATACACAGGTTACAGTGTCAACAAAGGTTCCGAATGAAGGAACCAACGGCCTACCCCCTAGCACGGATTTAGAAATAATTCCAAAAGATCCCTCTGATCAAATCATTTTGCAGGTGGAGGACATACCTCCATTAGATGTCTTTTACAGTCCAAAACACAGGGCTGTAGTGAAAAGATAGCGCAAAAGGAGAAGACTTGATCAACCTTCCCTGTTTCCAGAGCAAACAGAGACAGCTAATGTAGTTTGGAAAGAAGAGTTTGACCCTTCCGATGACCTAACGAAGCTTTCTCAGTATGTCGGAGCTCATTCGGCAGCCACTATGGACAAGGCATCGGAAGTGAGTAATCTACTTAAAGAAAAAGACCAAGCAATTGTTTTATTGCAAACACAGTTGTCCGAAGCACAACAGAAAGTTGAACAGTTGGAACAACAATTATCAACACAGCAGCAATTAAACAATCAATTGAATAAGCAGTTGCTTGAAGAAAAACAGAGAATAGACTCAAGCGCAATACAAAAGCAGGAAGAATTATCAGAAGCATTGGCAAGGTTAAAGATGATGAATGAACTAATGGCGAAAACGAAAGATGAGAAAATCACTCAGCTATCACTTCAAATAGAGAAGTTCAAGAGTCTTCCACAACCTGTCGATTTCAAAGCAGAAGCGCTACAAATTAACAAGGCATTGGTGCCACAGTTAAGACTGTTATGTCATAATATTTCTCAGGTTGAGCCCCTTTGTGATATAACGGCATCAATAGTTGACAAATCAGTTGATGCTAGACAGGATTTGGAGCAAGCCGACGAGACCCTGACAAATTTTCTTGCTTGGCAAGATACCAATGAGGGACAGGCAGCAAATCTACCCAAAATCCTAGAATCACACAAGGAGATCCGATTCTTAGAATGGCAGTCACAGCTGATGAAAGTAGAGAGAGAAGTTTCCAGATGTAGATTATCTACAAGTAACTTAATTGAGTTAATCAATAACACTCTCTATCTGTCTAATATGATTTCACAATGTACCTGTTAACGTTTGAGATTTCACCTAGGCTGAGATAGACAAACCTCAAAGCTACATCAAACCATTTCACCTCGTAGCTAGCCCTACGAGGTATGAGAAGGCTCTCTCGGGTCAAAACTCGATGGATTTTTCAATAGGATGATTCGACCAATTAGGAACAAGGATTTTAGGCTAGTAAACTGATAAGGGGAATTGATTTAGAGTTTTTGGGTTTTTTGGTGGCAATTGGAGGGAGTGCAATTCAGGGTGCGGGGATTGAGCTCACTTTTTGCAGGTGGGTCTTTGGGGCAAGGTAGGAATTTATGCTGATGCCTTTAGTTGAAAAAGATGACCAAGGAGGAAAGAAGAGAGGCTAAAGAGGGCGAACAATGAATTCGAATCCTCTCTAGACAGTGGAAAACATAATCTTAAACAAAATTGAAAGCTGAGCATGGCATGCATGAATTCAAACTTTATCACTTCTTTTGTTTAAATAGCAGCAAGAGATTAAGAAATGGAACACATAAACACACTTACAATAACAGTAGGAAAAACACCATCAACATAATAATCCACAAGAATCCACAATGAAGTCTGCAAAACCCTGGCCTTCCTTTTCCTCAAATTGCAGAAAATACAAGTCAAAAATACAATAGCACTTCTCCCTCTAGAGTCCAACCATGAAAATGAGAAAGAGAAGGCATAATATGGAAGGTCAAACCTCTTCCCCCACCTCTAGGGGTCGAGCTCAGCTTCCTAGGAGCTGTTACAACTAATTCTAAATCAGTCACTAGATAATAGGCCAGCACAACAACTTGCCTCTAAAAGTTAGGAAGCTTATCCATGCATTAAATATTCACTATTTACATCAAAGAAGCTTCTAGAAGAGGTAAAAAAGAGTAAAATTATCTAATGCCATGAAATTTACACAAGAATCCATCAATTACATGCCCAAATAATCAACCAAAGTGAAAAAAGTGATTTGCTGGCCGAACTGGTCAAAAACTAGCAAATTTTGCTTGACTGGTCGCACCTCTGGCTTGACTGGTCACACCTTTTGGCAGCGCTGTTTGAGGGCCTTCCCAGAGTCCAAATCAGGTGCAGGATAGCTCGTTGGAAAGGTCTGGAAGTCTAATTTCCAAACCAGCTAGAATTTTTGAATTTGGAGTTGATTTGACCCCTCAAAAATCAAATCTCCCAAGACTGCTTTCTGCAACTCAAAAAAGGGGCAGAAAGTCAAAATTTGGTTGTATTTTGAGCTTTTGGGTGCTGAAATCTTCACAAAATTTGAAACCTTTCCATAGGCAAGTGTAATTTTTCATGAAAAATCCAACCATGTAGAGTTTTCCCCATTCCGAGCTGTATCGACGACTCGTCTCGTACGGGGTGAGACGAGTCGAGTGGCCAAAACCTGTAAAATTCCAAAAAATGCCAAAAATGCCCCAAAATCCTCAAAATCTCTTGGGTTTGCTGCTTGGAGGAAGATAATGAGTACCATGGTGAGTGAGAGAGGTGTCAGCCAAGATACTGAGCGGGTTCGTCTTCTTCCTTCCTTTGGGACCTTGGTCAACCTCTTTTGAAGAATTTTCATCTTCGCCTTGCAAACATGCATTCTTGCCCAATAATGATTTTTCATGTTTCTTAGCAACTTGTTGTTCCGATTGGCCTTAGCCAACAGCTCCTCTAAGTGTGTGTTGACTCGGATAAGCATGGATTCCCTCTCTTTGGGCAGCAAGTCACCGGGCCTCCTACGGTTGATGACTCGGTCACTTCGAATTCTCCATAGCTTGTCCAATTCCTTCTCATCCTCCAGCTGTTTGTTTCGCTGCTCCAAATATGTGATTACCCATTTTGCCCTCAATAATTGTGTCTGCAGCGAATGAATCTCGGTGCTTTGCTCTCGGATGATATCCTTGAGCTCTGTGCTAGGAGAATCAGTGTCGAGATCAATAACCGAAGCACCAAACACTCTCTCCTCAATCATGGGCTGCTTGCCCCTCTCTGCTACCTGTGCTGCTGTCGGCAACGAGGCCCCTTCCACCTGATGTGGAGATAACACTCGCTGATCTGATGACGACGACGAGACCCCTTCCACCCGCTGTGGAGAAAATACTCGTCGAGCTGCTGCAAACAAGGTCCTATGACCTCTCTGATATGTACACTGTAGTGGGGAAACAACATGTGTCGGCACCATAATCTCTGCCTAGCGTGATGGACCTCCCTCCTCATGAATGATCTGTGGCTCTAGCTGTGGCTGTGGTGGCGCTGTAAAGATCTCATGAGAAATGAAGTCTGCCCATGAAATGCCCTGCTGCCTCAACTCGATCGATTTGGCACTTAGGAGGGTGATTTGAGTGATTCAGCAAGCTTCTGGAAAACTCAGCTTGACTAGTCGCACCCCAAACTCGACTAGTCGCACCTCTCTGACTCGTCGCTCCAGTTCAAAATTTGCACTGTGGGTGCAGCTCTGACTAGTCGCACCTGCCCAACTAGTCGCACCTCAAACTCGACTAGTCGCACCCCTGTTTCAGGAGGCTTTAGGAGGCCTTCCCGGTGTCGAAATCGGGCGCAGGATGGCTCGTTGGAAAGGTATTTGAGTCTAATTTCTAACCCAAGTGGAAGTTTTCAATTTGGAGTTGATTTGACCTGTCAAAAATCAAATATCCCAAGACTGGTCAAAAAGTGCCAAATGAGGCTGCCTGAAAGAAGAGTGCTGTTGCAGTCAACTTTTGAATGCCTTTCTCAACCCCAAATTTAGCTCAGGATAGCTCAGTGGAACGCTCTCTATGTCTAGTTATCATTTTACTCATCAATCAAATAATTTGGCCAACCAAGATAGGAGAAAACTTGATTTTCCCAAGGTCACTTTAGAGGTGTCTTTGATTCTCCTGAGGCAACGGTATTCTTGACATTTCTCTCAAACCATGACAGCTGTGTAAAAAGTGAAGGAGGTTTTTCTTCTTTGGCATGTTGTGGACAAAAACCGCTCTCAGTTTCCCAAAATTCATCTTTGATTTCTCTGGAACATTATTTGAGTGCGACTTGTCCCGATGTGTGAAACAAGGAATTCTGTCGAAATGAAGCGAGATGAAGGGGATAGGGGGATTCTAAATTCTTGGGGAAATTTGTGGGACTGGAGAGGGATGTTAGGAAGTAGGGGAAAGTGAAATCTCAGAGATTGAGTGAGGGAAGGGATCCAAAAGGGCAAAACACAGGCCCAACCTAGAAAATTGCCAGGTTGTAGCTAGAAACTAGGGTTTGTGCGAAAATGAGGAATTTGGCGGATCTAAGGGATGGGAAGTGTTTTATAAGGTACATGAAGGATAGGGGAAGGTGTATATGAACATCAGGAAACAAGTTTTGCCGATGATTTTACCATCCAAGAGAAATTGGCTTCAAAACCCTAGGAGAGGGAAATGAACTTGCCAAGGCACAACTGAAGCATGAACAAGATGTAAACTGACTCATTAGACACTGACATGATAATGAAAACCCTATGAATGATGATAGACTCAGCTGAATGATGACATAGACCGCCATTTGGACAACTTTGAAAAGAGTGAGAGCAAACCCTAGACCTAATGCCTAGTGACCAAATTTTGCTTGAAAACTCTTTGAAATGACAAAATTTTACCTTGACACTTCAAAATAACTTTGTAAGAGCATATTTGATCACTGTAGGAAGGCTGTAAAGACTGACACTAACGGAATCCTTTGATCGAAAGTCAATGATGTAAACTGTCGTCAACGACGAGAAACCTGCCATTGAGGCATGCAGATCTCAAGGTACTGACGATTCCTAGATCATCTTTCTAGATAATGAGTTGAAGTCGATAGAAAGCGATCTGTCGTAGCCAAGCCCATGACACGAAATCATAGATCAAGTTGAAGAAATTTAGTTGCAAGGACTGACTCAGGGATGGTCAATATGGATGACAGACATTTTGCAGATGAATGGCTTATTTGCACTGACCTCTTGAACACATAACGACATGACAGATGGTTTGGTAATGATTGACCCAAAGTTAATACCCAGAAACCGGCTGAAGGCTTTCAATATGGTTTTATCAACTGTTAGGTAAAGGATTTCCCAACCCAGGTGAATGAAAGTGTCGTGTTAAAGAGTGGTTATAAAGTATGACAAACAGACTCACTTTTCTCTCTTTTCCCCCACCATTTCTGACAAGTACCTCTTTATTTTTTACAAGCTTGTGGAGGATAACATATGCTTGATTATAAGCTCACCCTTTGGGTGAGTCAAACTTAGTTTAAATTCGAACCCTAAGAAGGAGTGGTCCATTCCTGTTTGTAATAGAACAGGTCCTTTACTGTCGAAATTTAACGACTCCAGTATAGGAGAAACTCGGCATTTTTCATTTTTAGAGAGTCTGAAAAAACTTAAGAAGACTTCAGGGTTTGACTTTTTCGTAAATTTGTGTCTCCCAAGCCCGAAAAAGTATAAAATAATACTTGAGAGAACCGCTTGATCTTTTACGACCAAGGAGTACTTTTCATTATTAGTGTCTTTGATCCGAAAAAGTAAAAAAGAAACCAAGGACACGTCGTTTTATAACCAATATCGAATTTGAAACGACAAAAATCCGGTGATCTTTTTACGTTTTTACGGTCAAAAAAGAGCTGTAAATTGGCCGTCTTTTAATTCCGTTTTAACGAGTTTAAAAGAAAAACTCGGCAATATTTTCATGTTTTAGGAGTCAGAAAAGGGCTTAAAAGGTGACTCTGGTTGAAAATGATAGACTTCACCTGAATAATCATGTTATCTTGCAACAAAACACAAACATTACTCATACCTGCTTGAAAGAGATAAAACTGTCGCAATAATACTTTTTTAAAGTGAAACATAAACAAATTTGAAATTTATTTACTCAAAAAACTTATAAAAAGGGGTTTTTACAATTCATTTTTACCATTTGTGATTTGGGTGAGGAAATAGTGCTTTTGCTCTGAAAACTTCCCGAGAGGATTGCGGAAAATCCAACCGTCAGAATCGGACGCCGTCTTCACCAGGTAATCCACATCATCCTTCTCTTATTTTTTAACCGTTTCATTTTTTAATTTAGTATTTTATTTCATTTTTTAGGAGGGTTTTTGGGTGAAAAACCCGCGCTCGAGGTACGCAGGCTCACCACTGCGAACCTGCGGACCCCGAATTTTTCTCCATTGGGAAAAAGCTCTGGGTCCGCACCTTCCATGTGGACAAAGTGCAGTCCCACGCACTGTGTCCAACAGGAAGGGTGCGGGCCCCGTCGCGAGGGTTTTTAACCCAAAAATTCTCAAAAATAGACCAAAGAAAAATCATTCTAGCATTCTAATTGATATTTTGGCTTGATGTAGGTAGTACACCATGCTAGATTGGTGGGAACGAGAGCACGAGGATGTGGATGTTGCCGCATGGAATCATCAACCTTCGCTTGATGCTTTGAGGGTTTGCAGACTGTATAAATACTGGGCCATTCCTGGCATGAGGGCTCAGGTGGATTTCTTGCAGTGGATGGTTGACAGATGGAGCGTCTAGGACCAGTGTTTCTTCATTGGTGGCCACCAGCTCAAGATCGAGCCAGCGGATATATACTTTTTGACTGGTTTGCCTAAGAGAGGCGTTGACTTGACCCTGTTCGGGGCTAGGGTGGGTGGCCAGTCCGTCGATAGTCTCCGATTAGAGTACTGCAACAGCCAGTCTAGAGATAAAGGGATAGACATAAAGACCATATCCCTTCCTGAGCTCAAGGTGATTGCATTCACTGTAACTAAAATTTGCGGAGCTGCCGCACTTACAATATTTCACCTGATCCTAGATGCCGTATGCCAGTTGATGCTTTCAGGGCAACCTGTCTTCAACTGGTGCGATGCTGTGTTGGCCAATGTGAAGGGCCAATTTGACCAGGGCCAAGAACGGACGACTGAAGACTTTTGGTTATGGAGCTTTAGTCATGAGCTTTGGCCTGGAGAGGATTCCTATGCTCATCCCGCAGCACCTTATAGTTGGAGTTGGGCATCCCCGAGAGCCCAGACTGATGCGATGAGTCGCAGTCATGGCCCGTCATCCTGACGAGGGGACCGAGATCATCCGGTTCAAACCTGAGTTTTTCCAATGGTTGGAGCACCAGGTTTTCTCGATCCAGGACTTTCCTTATGCTAGGATTGACTTTCGTGGAGACCCAGACATGGCTCTTCCTCCAGGAGAGTAGCGGGACGACTCAGGTAATCATTTTCAACACTTTCCTAATGTTAATTTTTTTATTATTTTTATATCGTCTCAAAACTGATAGTAATAATTTTAAAATGCATATGTGGGTCCACAGCGACCAGCTGCTCTCCGGCCTTTTGAGAGAAAGCAACCAGTTACACCAGCTCCGGCCCCACAGGACGAATCAGTAGAGACCTTGGCCGAGTTGGAGAGTCACCTAGAGCGCTTGACAGGGGAGATTCCCGAGACTAGCATAGACGACATCCCTCGTCGGCTTCAGCGCTATGTGATTGGAGTCCCCAGACCTTTTAGGAGG
>APFE031373574.1:68440-95675 GCA_000404065.3 Pinus taeda
CCCCCAATGTTTCCTGCAACATAGGTCGAATTGCTGTTAGGAGGGCCGAGGCAGAGGAGGGTTGTTTGCGTTTGATGTGTGGGCCGTAAGCTACAACAAAGATACATGGGACATCGTGGGCTGTTTTGGGGTCATGTTATACCCTCATCTTCAATGTGGAGGCAGAGGTTTACACTAGCATAGGCCGCATTTCATAAGGGCAATTCTAGGCCAGATTTGAGGACAGTTAGGCACTGTTGTGTGCCCTAACCAGTCCCAAAAATTACAATAGTAATGAAGTGACAAACAATAGCGTTTGTATGGTGTGTTGGCGGCAAGATACATGGGACAGCAAGCTCACATGGTGCAACAAAGGAAGATGGGACAGCAACAGCATGGTTCTGCAAGGGACAGCAGTATGGTAAGTGGTACAGTTGGACATGGTGCTTGTTGGAGCTTGGTACTTGGGACAGCAAGCTATGAGATGGCACAACAATGCTAACAATTGGGACAGCAGCAATGGTATGCTAACAAATGGGACAGCAGCATGACATGGTGCAGCAACAGCCAATTAGGACAACAGTACGGTAAGAAAGGTACAGCAAGCACATGGTGGCAAGCATGATGCTGCAACCACATGGGATAGCAGTGTGGCAACATGGTGTAGCAATAGCACATAGGACAGCTATGGTACATGATGAGGTACAGTATGAGGCAACACTAGTGAGTGAAGCAAGATGATAAGGTACAGCAAGATGTTGCAGTACAGGAAGGTGCAGTAGTATGATGTGTGCAGCATGGTAATGAGGTCCATCATAGTGATGATGAGTGCAGCATGATGCAGCACAGTGAAGTGCAGCATGATGACGAGGTGCAGCACTATGATGGGGGATGGAGTCGCCTGGGAGAATCAGTTGAAACAGCATGTCTTCAACTGAGTTCAACTACCTCATGTATCATCCTCTTAGAGATGATCTATGCTCTTATTTAACATAAGTCAAAGTGTTGACTTCTGTTGTAAATGTACTATCTCTCTCTCTCTCTGCGGAACTATTGAAGAACATATAAGAAGAATTGATCGAGGGTTTCCCCACATTGGGGAACTAGCGCCACATCTTGTGTCCTCTTGTCTTGGCTTGTCTTATGCGATCTATATTTATGTTCTATCTGCAATTTACTTTAATTCTGATGTGATTGCTAATCTGGACAATATATTGAGCTAACTGTGAAAATTGAAATAAATTGCTCTAAGCATAGAACATACCTAAAATTAATAGTGTTGTATGGGTGGGATAATGTATTGTACAACACTTGAAATGCGTATAAAGGGGTGAAACGTGTTTCACTCCTTGAAATGCATTTTAGCATTTTCGTTCCCAGACACGCTTAGTGGAAGGTGGCAGGGTGAGGGGTGTTTCCTACAACTTAGCTTCGTTTCCCATAGGTGTTGAAAAGCTCATATTATATTACCCCAATTTTTATTTTTCATCTAAGGGGGTCAGCAGGATTCTTGGGGTGGTGCTAAGCATAGCACAATTTTGCAATTCAGACACTAGAGGCAATTTTGGTATGGGAGACTTGACAACTTAGGAGAATAGGAGAAATTACATGTAATCTCTCCACAAATTACTTTGTTAAGTAAGCTTCCCTTTTTTGCAATTTTGGCACAAGGAAATAATTTTGGCATCAAAACTTAGGAAAGGTGGGTTGTGAAGACACTTTTTTATTTTGGAGAGAAAATATTGCAAAACAATATAGGAAAGGGAAAATTAATTCATTGGTCGAGTGAGGGGGGCACTTAAAAGAGGGAAATTCGAGCCCCTTGGAAGGAAATTCGTTGGGGAGGAAAAGTCAAGGAAGGAGGTCAACTTAGGGGACCCACAAGGAGAGAGAGAGGGGCAGCAAAGATAAATAGAAGGAAGAGGCTTCATTTTGGGGCTTTTGACAAATTGAATTTCTGAATTAGAGTACTCTTGAGTTGCTTAGCCAAGAATACCAGTGTTGCTTAGCACAAGGAGTTTTTGGGCGGAGATTCCAACTCTTCCTTCGGTGAACCTTGAGTGTCACCCTATGAGAGCAATTGGTGATTGTTTTCAGGTATTTGGAGGAGCAGAACCACAGATTTTTCTTCATCCAAGGCATGCTTTCTCCAAGGGCGCAGAGGCAACTAGTGGGGCTGAATTGGAGCAGTGAATTAGGGAGTCGAAAGGAGGAAATTTGTAGCCAATCCATCATCGAACAGAGTAGAAATTTTAGGAGAAATTTCCAAGGTCAGTTCAACCACATTTTGGGAGAGACAAGCAGCTGAAATTTAGGGCCTAGGCAGTGGCAGTTTGGGCATTTCTGCACTAGATTGGGAGTTGCTTCTGTTGGGAGTTTGGGAGCTGGAAATTCATTGGGTGATGAGGGAATATTTCCCTTAGGAGTCGGGAAAATTTGGAGGTGGATTTCAACTCTATTACAAGAGAAAAATTTTGTAGTTATTTGGTAGCCAACTGAGAGGAGTAAGCTTAAAATTGGGGTCACGGGTGGTCGGTAAAATTCGCCCAAACCCTTTCTGGGTTTTTGTGGGTTTGGTGAGAGGAGTCAGGGGTTAATTTCGCAGAATTTTTTGGGCAGTATTTTTGACAAAACTTAGTGTTCCAGACAGCAACCAACAGCTGAAATTACTAGAGGATGGTGTAGTTCACACTAGGACCGTTTCCACCACTTGAGTCTGTGAGATATTTCTGGGTTTTGTTGGAGTTAGTGTGGAGAGCCTACATTTAATTTTGCAGAATTTTTATAGCAGATTTGAGGGCAGAAATCTCAGTGCACCTATAGCAGTAGTGGCAGTTATTTTGTAGGTCGGTGCAAAGGTTTGTGGTGGAGTCATTCCAACTCTTGGGCATCACAATTCCAACCTGGGTTTTGCCTAGCTTGTTGTAGCAAACCCAGGTTCCTCTTTCCATACTCATTTGTACTCCATTTTGCTCATAAATGAATAAAATGGCTCAAAGTTTTGGTGCATTCCCTCTTGTGTTTTGATTTTCGTAGTTGTTGTTATAGTGCATGTTTCTATTATTCACTTAATATTTCTGTTAGGAATATGACACGTAGGAGGGTGCAAGGCAGAATTGGCTATAGAGTTCAAGATGAAGAACATTGGCTTGATGCATTACTTCTTGGGGGTTAGAGGTGTGTAAAAGGTCAAGTGAAATCTTCCTTAGTTTGTGAAGTATGCATGGAGATCTTGAGGGGATTCTGGATGGAAGATTGTAGACCTATGGCTACACCTATGGTTACCAATTTAAAGAAGGTTTTGACTTCAGATTCAAAGTTGGTGGATCCCACGTTCTAGATAAGGTCCTTGATGTATTTGGTCAACACTAGGGCAAATATTTGTTTTGCTATAATCACCTTGAGCCAATTCATGGTGGAAATGAAGCAGGAGCATTGGGTAGCAGCGAAGCATGTGTTGAGGTACATGAGAGATACAATGGAGTATTCCCTGAGGTGTCTTGGAGGTGATGGAGTGAGGCTGTAGAGATACACAAACTCAGATTGAACAGGGAGTGCACCAGATAGAAAGAGCACCTCACGGTGCTCCTTCAGTCTTGGACAAGCAATGATTTCCTAGTTCAGCAAGAAGCAGACTTCCATTGGCAAAGGGTATGGTGAGTTATGAGGCCATCTGGCCCTGCAATTTAGTTGTTGGATTATTTGGTCAGGCGCTAGAGCCTACTATGATACACTGTGATAATCAAAGTTGTATCAAACTCTTTGAGAATCCATTGTTCCATGACAAGTCCAAGCATGTTGAAATCAGGTATCATTTCATCAAAGACAGGATTCAGAAAGGAGCAATGAAGCTTCAATATATATCCACAAACGAGCAAATTACAGACATTCTCACCAAACCCTTGGTGAAATGGAGTTGAATCCCTTCCTCATTAAGAGGGAGTGTTGAAGTTTTGTAGCTCAAATAGGTACTTTCACACAAATCTAAGTGTCTAGACATGTGGAAGTCGTCTAATGGTCCTGTAACCTTCGCAATTACTTTAATTATTGAAATAATTTCTTTTACGAGAAAAAGTGAGTTAATCTAATGAAATGCAAAAGTTATTTGCATCAGTGATTTAGATGAACCTCAGCCTTTGATCTCGTGTGAAGCTGAGATTTAATCTCAACCATTAGTCACTTTGGAGATTAGGGTTGTGGAATCGATCAATAAATCAAACTTACAAAAACAAGGCAAGGCTAAGGGAAACTATACATAGTGAACACTAGAGAGGAGATCTTAGTGATTAGGTGATGAAAGACATTCATTGAAGCCCAGAGAAGACAAAATCAGTGTGTAGCAGCAAGTGGAATCAGCCAAATGTGGAGGTCGTGGCCACACAGGGAAAATCAAGCAGGTTAGGGTGTAGGTCAGGCCATATGGCACCAATACAAGGCAGATCAAGCAAGTTTCGGGTGCAGATAAGGCTATATGACGACTGTAAAATAGACCAGAGCACAATGTCAGCTAACAGTGTGGCCACACGGTCCAACGAGGCCATGCAAGTCAGACTAGCAGCCAGCAACAGGTTTGTGGATGATTCAAATTTTTTTGGAGGGTCGTACAGGTTGTACAAGAGCCCAATTAATTTCCATAAATTTGTTGTAACTTATATTGCTTTCTGAGAGGGCCATTTTCCCAGTGAGGGAGTCGTTGTATGCTTTGAGAATAATTAATGAAAAGCAGATTTTGAAGTGCAGTTAAAAATTGTGTATTTGTGGAGATTGGTTTAATTTACTTCTACTGAAATATATTTTTGTTTACCAGTTAGAATCCCAGTGGTGCATTTTATTCAGGAAGCTAAAAATAAAAAATAAAAAACAGCAAGGAAATTACTAGAAAATAATTTGTCGTTTTACTGGGGTTAGAAAGTCAACAATCTAGCATGTGGAAGGTAAGCAAGGAAAAGGTAAGTCTCACTACAACCACATTTATTTAAAAATCTCAATCTCTTTACTTTTTTGTCATAAAAAATACAAAAATAAAATAAAATCCTAGCTAGTGCATAAATATAAATCTTAATAGCTAATAGATCATAAGGATTTAAGTATGACATATATTCCACACCTCAAGATAATTTACCTTCTCATTTTTTGCAATTTGTATTTCATACTTCACTAGGGTATTGTGAAAAATTTTGCAAATCTGCAATTTATTTAACTATGAGATATATTCCACACCTCAAGATAATTTAGCTTCTCATTTTTTGCACTTCTGTATTTCATACTTTACTAGGGTATTGTGAGAAATTTTGCAAATCTGCAATTTATTACAGCAGTTTACTCCAGCTGGCAAATTTTACCATACAAAAGAGCATTAACATTTAACTAATCAACCCTAAAATCCTTTATATTATTTCAGATTTAATATTATTGCATTATCTTTAGACTGCTTGAGTTAAAACAAGTGATTGCCAGTCATTACAAGTTTATTTTGCTTTGCTGGAAATTTTCTGGGTTTTAACTCAAAGGGGAATTTAACCCAAATCACTGCAGGTGACTTCCAGAATCCATATATAATTGCAGATATAAGGTGTTTGGACTGTCCATAGCTTCATATATTTGCTGCCCAACCCTTTTCACCCATAAATCCACCAATCTAAGGTGTTTTTACATTTGTGTAATGTTCCCAATTTTGTGAGTGCAAAAATCACTAAGGAGTTTTGCCAAATTTTGGTGATATTAAATAAAAAGTGAAAATATTATGTTGTGGGAGAATGGTGGAAAAATAATATTTTATTGGAGAAGGAAAGCAAATTATATTTTAATGAAGAATGGCGGAAAAATAATATTTTATTGGAAAATGGAGGAAAATGATTATTTTATTGGAGAATGGAAGCAAAATAATATTTTATTGAGAAAGGAGGCAAATTATTATTTTATTTAAAATGGTGGCAAAAAGTCTCCTAGTGGAAAATGGGCCCCACCAATGAAACAAAAGGGAAAAGGAGAGTCTAGAAGCTTGAGGAAGGTTCAATGGAGAATTATAAAAGGAGAATGTACTCAATTGCAAATCATTCTATTCCTATCTATCTCTTGACATAGAAAGAATCTCAAGGGATTTTCAAGAGTTTCAAGCAAAACTCAAAGCTAATTTCGGTGGACTTTGAGTGCCACCCTAGTTAGCTCTTTGGGTAGATTATTTCAGATCGTCCATCGGTGTTTATTGCAGGTCATACCATCTCCAAGAGAGCAGAATTCATCCATTTCCAGAGGGCCGAGTACCAAGATTTTGAAGGTTGAATTTTGAAGAAAATTAGCCAAGACCAAGTGCACAAAATTGGGGACAAATTGTCTGCTCATTTCCATATTTAATTTATTCCTTGAGATCACAAAGTGCCAAGGAGGAATTCGCATTTCATCTTTTGATAGTGACACAGGTTGAATTTATCAAGATTGTAGGAGGTCCAAGTTAAATCAGATTTCATCTTCAGATTTAAATCAGATTCCATCTTTTGAAGGAGTTGTTCATCTTCAGATTTCTAGGTGTCAAAGGGAGTCCGATTTCAGTGACTAAAGTGTCTTTAAGGAGGGACGAACCTCTCATTGTTTCTCCTAGGTGTGATCAGCATTTTACAAAGATCAATTTCTGCTATAAGGGAGGCTGAATTTTGGTGGCAAGAGAGCGTCGATTTTCGACTGCATATTGGGGCTGAGTTTGGGTCAAGAAAAAAGGAGGCCGAATTCATTAGAAGGCAGCCCAATAATCCTAAAGAGGGAGACACACACACTGATCCAAGTCTAAAATTAATGCCACAGAAAGAGCAGCAAATTATTGGCACAGTAGAGTGCTCTTATATCAGTTTGGAGGAGGCCTAATTTCTCAGTACCTGAGGACTGAGTTCATCTCACCACCAAGCCGAATTGTGTGTTTCAGTGGAGCAGAAAGTGACATCAGCAGGGCATATTATTGCTGTAGTATCTCTTCTGTAGCAGATTCACTTGTTATATGAGGGCTGAAGTTGGTTATATGTCTGCAGTATTTAAACAACTAGGTTCCTCTATAAGTCTTCTTCCTTGTATTCATGTCTAATGACTGTGTAAGATGTGCATAATTGGAATATATATAGATATATTTCTGGACTTATATATCAGAAATTTCAATGACTTTTGATGGTTGTAGCATTTACTTTCCAGTGTTAAATATCACATTGGTACCCATATGGTTATCATTTCTGAACTGGGCTGTTTTCCCAAGTCTTTATTTAGCACTGTTCGTCAATATTAATGTGACATGACAAGAAAAACACCTTCAGCAGCCTATTGACAAACTATTTGACAAAAGCACTCACTAGAAAACACCGTTATATTCATAAAACCCAGTGGTATTTTGGGTCAGTTACGATTAGGAATATTACACTTTGTGGGTGGCCCTAGGAGGGCAATTAACTTGTTGTTTTCTGCAAATTTCAAGCTACAAGACAGCAAAGAAATTAACAAAGTACAACCACTTACCCAAGGACAGAACAAAGAAAACATCATCTAGTTGGTAAGAGTATTTATCACTCTTTCTGTTAATTTGAAGGTAAAAACCTTAAAGTTTGAGTGATTTCATTTGCTGATATACAATATTTCTTCATCATTTTTTTATTTATAGATCATTAAGGTCAAATAACTATGTTGCACAGATTTGCGAACCTAAGGGTGGGGTTCTCAAACCTGTCCAGGGTTCTCGTCCCCAAGTACCAGATTCGGGTACAGGTGCTTCTGAGAAGATCCCATAAGAACCGGGTTCTTCTATGAAGAACCAGGTTCTACATTAAAAAATTGGGTTCTTCTGTCTTGACGGGTATAGAGAACCCTGATGATGGGTACCTGGAACCCCAAAATCGGGTTCTTTGGGGTTCATTTTAGTTTTTATGTTTAAATTTTTAATTAATTTAATGGATTTCCCCTAATATTCTAGGTAGCTAGTTCTTCATCTTGCGAGAGGAATTAGAGTACTTATGCCTTTATCCATTCAACAAAGAGAAATAGGTTGGGCTCAAAGAAGGGCAGAGAACTTAGTGTACATTCATAGCACACTTCGTCTCATATCTCGAAAAGACACTGGGTACAAAGAGGGTCCTTTCAAGAGATTGATGACGATCGTGCCATGAGTGCTCATGCGCCTCTAGAGAAGAGGCCGAGAGACATGGAGTGGTAGTCGAGATCACTACAGAAGGGGGGCAGGATCCTTGAGGTGCCCAAACTCTTGGATCACATACGGCTATGGAGCCCTTAAAGACAGTAGCATGACGACAGGTGTCGGGTGGGGCAAGGTGTGATGGAGCAGCAAGGCAGTGCTAGAGTGCAAAAGTTTGTAGCAGCGCAGTGGAGGTTGCAACAGTGTGAAAGGCATAGAAGAGGTTGCAGCAGTGCAGTGACAACAGAGGGAGCACAGGATAGCAGCGGAGGTAGCTTCAGCATCACAAGGCTTCCAGACTGACCACGATGTCAGTGTTTGGGTGAAGTCAGTTACTTACTTCTCGGTAACTGAGTTGCAGTGCAGCAGTTAGCAGTGGCAGTGCTATGGGCGGCATGATGCAACATGATGAGAGGGAGTTGTAGTACAGATGTAGCAGTGGCAGTGGCAGTATCATGGGCAGTAGTGCAATGGATCTAGGGCAGTAGGGCAAGCATCATCACAGAGGACCGATGCGGAGAATCAGTATGATGCTTCTATGGTGAAGCATTGCTAGAGCACATTCCTCGCTAAGAGAGAGTGTTGATTTTGGGTAGCATCGGATGTGCTCAGGCCTTGAAAATTGGTGGAGAAGCTAAGGCACATGAGATCTCCAAGACCTAGAAATCGTTTGGAGAAATTCCACCTGGATGAGAAGTTATTAAAATAATTAATATTTTTAATGGGTTCCTAAGTCTAAACTTAGAAAAATAAAAATATTAATGTGTATTAATAAAATATGGGTGCGAAAGTTCTAAGTGACGAGGATCAAGCTAGTTCTAATCTTAGCCGTTGATTAGGGACTTAATCTCGATCGTTGATTCATCAACAGGAAAAGTATAAGAGGAGGCTTGAGGGTCAGTTGGAGATACACCAAGTGATCAAAGAATTCGATTTTCTGGGGCGAGGTTTGCTGAGGAAATCGAGTTAGTGAACAGAGTTGCAACGAGGGGCAAATCAGCAAGGGATTTTCCTCTGAGGCTGAAGAATACATAGCAAAGAGGCAACGTAGTGCTGGGAGAGACAGCGCAGGCCCGAAAAGGGCTGACGCAAAGGCCATAAAGCTGACGCAGAGGGCTAATGCAATGAGACACAGAAACCGCAAAGGCTGATGCTGGGCCTCAGAGGCAGCACTGGGGAGATTCTGTGGGGCAGACTGGAAGTAGATCAACAGATTCTGAGCCAAGGGAGGATGACGCAGCTCCTGAACTAGTGATGCAGTTCCAGAGCAGTGCTTAGAGCAGCTTTCGCTGTCCAGCATAGGGAACAGCTAGAGTCACTGTGGGGTTTGATCATCCAATTGTTGATTTGCCGGAATATCTATCTCCGGATAGAGGTTCTACTGCCATGGATATTCTTTGTTGGGTGAGACATTTCTAGCACCCTAGTTGTATTCATGAAATCTGCTTAATAATACAAACCCTCTATATGCTACACCGGTTTTCCCAAATTGAGTTTTTCCAGGGACGATTGTCCAAAAATAACGATGTCCCTTGTGTTATTGTCTCAGATTATTTCAGTGCATGATCTATATATTTGTGAAGGCTACAATAGTGTTTACTTCGATATTTATGAAATTAAATAACTTGTTAATGAAAACAACAAGTAGGAGATTATAAACCAGTAATTGCAATAGGAGTTTATGATGTGTTAGATTCGGGAATTTTCACATGGTATCAGAATGATTGCAGATCATAGGCGACTAAGGACACCAGCCGAGAAAATCTAAGAATTTGCAGCAGAGAAGCAGTTGTCCCAAGGGACGGCATTGTTCCAGAGCTGAAGAGGCAAGAGGAGTGACGCAGTGCAGAGAGTGTGATGCAAAGGCTCACGCAGTACCTACATCAGCACTCTAAGCCAGGAGAAGGGCCAGCGCAGAGGCAAAGGAGGGCAAATCAGGCTCACGCAAAGCCATGGCATCCTTCTGAGCTAGGAAGGATTGACGCAGTTGGCCGAGAGGAGCAGATTCAGCCCACACAGAGATTGCATAGATCCTAAAGGGCTCAGATTCTTCGAGTTTCCAGGGCTAAGGGAGCTATGCAGATTTTGATTTGAGGAGCTGGTGAGACATTGTTTCTGTCGGTGCAGAACAGTTTCTAAGGAGACTAAACCAAAGTAAAGGGAAGCACTACCTAGATAGATTTCTAGCCAAGAAATCTAGATCTGGGTTGCGGCGACAAAGGAGGATTGGAGAGGAGTGATTCAACGGTTGGCCAGAGGATTTCCGAGAGGGAAATCAGGACTCAGAGGGAGTCTAGAGAAGAGGAGCAGGGATGGCAATGAATGGGTTGAGGGATCAGGACAGATTGGACGGAGCATCCAATTTTGTCATTTGGAAGGTCAGGATCCTGGCAATCATAGACAAAAATCGCATCAAGGACTATGCCTTGAAGGTTGTTGCCGAACCGGTCGACGCTGATCCATTGAAGAAATACAAGGAGGCCTAGGCTAAGGCCAAGTGCATGATCCTAGACGGGGTCAAAGAACATGTAGTACCACACATTGCTGAGAAGAACACAACAAGGGAGATTTGGGAGACCCTGACCACCTTGTATCAAGGCTCTTCTGTGCAACGAAAGATGCTATTAGAAAATCAACGGAGACAGTATCAAATACAGAAAGGAGAGGAGATAGATCCCTTCCTTCTCAGGTGGCAAGGGATTTGTGACTAGCTTACTTTCGTGGGGTCTACACCGGATCCAGTGTTCATGGTCAGGACTACCCTAAATGCAGTCTCTGAGGAGTGGGGGATGTTTGTCCAAAGCATTTTGGGAAAGCAACTCTCCCCAGTTGGGAGGAGATGTGGCAAACTCTTCTGTGGGGTCTACACCATGGTCAGGACTGCCCTGAATGCAGTCTCTGAGGAGTGGGAGACGTTTGTCCAAAGCATTTTGGGCAAAGCAACTCTCCCCAGTTGGGAGGAGATGTGGCCAGCTCTTCGATAAGAAGAGCTCAGAAGATTGACCAAGGCAGGGAGTAGCGGTAAGGGAGTTCGAATCAACAAGGAGGAGAAGGAGGATGCAGCTCTCGCATCAGCGAGACAGCAGGGGCTATAGAAGAGGAAGAAGAAAGACATCTCCAAGGTCAAGTGCTTCAAGTGTGGGGAGCTGGCACATTATGCCTCTCAGTGCCCCAAGAAGAAAGGCAAGGGAGAAGCTTCTGACTCAAAGGCTGCTCCAGCAAAGGCAGAGAAGGATGTCGAGACTGATGACGATTGTACCATGAGTGCTCATGCACCTCTAAAGAAGAGGTGGGGAGACTTGGAGCGGTAGTCA
Organism: Pinus taeda; assembly: GCA_000404065.3. Taxonomy (NCBI): domain Eukaryota; kingdom Viridiplantae; phylum Streptophyta; class Pinopsida; order Pinales; family Pinaceae; genus Pinus; species Pinus taeda. The sequence goes on from APFE031373574.1 coordinate 79,898, forward strand.
AGATGACTACAGAAGGGGGCGCAGGATCCTTGACGTACCCAAATTCTTGGATCACATACGGCTACAGGAGCCCTTAAAGACAGTAGCATGATGACAAGCGTTAGGTGGAGCAAGGTGTGATGGAGCAGCAAGGTAGTGCTAGAATGTAGAAGTTTGTAGCAGCGCAGTGGAGGTTGCAACAGTGCGAGAGGTACAGAAGAGGTTGCAGCAACGCAGTGACAGCAGAGGGAGCATAGGATATCAACAGAGGTAGCTTCAGCATCACGAGGCTTCCAAACTGACCAAGATGTCGATGTTTGGGTGCAGTCAATTACTTACTTCTCCGTAATTGAGTTGCAATGCAGCAATTAGCAATGCCAGTGCTATGGAGTCTGGACAGCATGTTGAGAGGGAGCGACAGTACAGATGTAGTAGTGGCAGTGGCAGTGTCATGGGCAGCAGTAAAGGAAGCAGCAGTGTAGTGGATGTGGAGTAGCAGGCCAAGAATCAGCACAAAGGACCGATGCAAAGAATCAGTATGATGCTTCTATGTTGAAGCATTGCTAGAGCACATTCCTTGCTAAGAGGGAGCGTTGATCTTGGGTAGCATCGGATGTGCTCTAGCCTTGAAAATTGTTGGAGAGGCTAAGGCACACGAGATCTCCAAGACCCAGAAATCGTTTGGAGAAATTCCACCTTGATGAGGAGTTATTAAAATAATTAATATTTTTAATGGGTTCCTAAGTCTAAACTTAGGGAAATAAAAATATTAATGTGTATTAATAAAAAAAGGGCACGAAAGTTCTAAGTGACAAGGATCAAGCTAGTTCTAATCTTAGCCATTGATTAGGGACTTAATCTCGGTCGTTGATTCGTCAACAGGAAAAGTATAAGAGGAGGCTTGAGGGTCAGTTGGAGATACACCAAGTTATCAAAAAATTTGATTTTCTGGGGTGAGGTTTGCTGAGGAAATCGAGTTAGTGATCAAAGTTGTAGCGAGGGGCAATTCAGCCAGGGATTTTCCTCCGAGGCTGAAGAATACATAGCAAAGAGGCAACGCAGTGCCGAGAGAGACAGCGTAGGGCCCAAAAAGGGCTGACGCAGAGGACACAGAGGGCTAACGCAGTGAGACGCAGAAACCGCAAAGGCTGACGCTGGGCCTCAGAGGCAACGCTGGGGAGATTCTGTGGAGCAGATTGGGAGCAGATCAGCAGATTCTGAGCCAGGAGAGGCTGGCGCAGCTCCTGAAGGAGTGACGCAGTTCCAGAGCAGTGCTTAGAGCAGCTTTCGTTGTCCAGCATAGGGAACAACCAGAGTCACTGTGGGGTTTGATCATCCGATCGCTGATTTGTCGAAATATCTATCTCCGAATAGAGGTACTAATACCAAGGATATTCTCTATTGGGTTAGCCATTTCTAGCACCCTAGTTGTATTCATGAAATCTACTTAATAATACAAACCCTCTATATGCTGCACCGGTTCTCCCGAATTGGGTTTTTCCGAGGACGATTGTCCAAAAATAACAGTGTCCCTTGTGTTATTGTCTCAATGTATTTATGTGCATGATCTGTATATTTGTGAAGGCTACAATAGTGTTTACTTCGATGTTTATGCAATTAAATAAATTGTTAATGAAACGAACAAGTAGGAGATTGTAAACTAGTAATTGCAGTAGGGGTTTCTCATGTGTTAGATTCAGGAATTTTTACAAAAAAAAATAAAAAAGACAAAATCCTTGACAAATTGCCTATGAACCTTAGAATAATAACCTCTCACATTAAAAAAGTAACTGAAACGACCCTTTCAAAATCCACCTCAGGCCATAAAACCCCTCTTAACTTGAGAAAAACAACACCAAAGTGATAACGAATATCTGCAGGTCTGTTACCTTTTCCATTTTTTTTCTTTATAAAAGGGATATGCTGTTGATTCACCATCATGCAATGAATCAACTACATTCAAAGAGTGCAGACCCTAATGAACCAAACATACTAGGCGCACTATAAACAAATAGCATACTAGCAAATAAGCATTTGTCTATATTAATAAAGTGGAGATCATGTTGAATATGTAAAGCAACTGTTCAAAAGAAATCATGATGAATAAAATTTAAAATATATCAAGGAAGTATCTATGTCTATAGAAAAGGAAGTTTGTAACAAAAAATTGCATAATAATTGCTTCAGAATATACCTCAATGTGAAGCCCTTCAGGTGTCCTCGAGCAAACCATATCAGTCATAGTGGATGATCGAATCTTAGATTTTGCTTCTACTCTGACTTCAACCCTCACTGGGTTCCTAAGCCCAGCTCTTGAAAGCTCTTCCACTGCCTCAGTCTGGGTAGCAGAAAAAAGTCCTGTCCGCCGTTGCTTTGGTAAATGGCCTATAATGGATGACAACTGTTTCTGAAAACCCATATCCAATAGCCTATCTGCCTCATCTAAAATAAGAACCTGTTCCAAATAAGCTTTGAAACTTTACCTTCAATTTCATGTTTTACTATATCAAGTACAAAAAATTTCTTGCAAACTTTTTCCAAACTCATATTATTGAAATTTGATTATGATGTAACACTCTGCCATCCAAGCTGTACTTTGCCTCTATAATTATGAGTACAGGCTACAGCGCAATGGAGAAAGATTTATCATTTTTTACATCCATACATAACAAACAAGTTGTATGTTTCCAGCTCAAACCATCAAACTGACTATTAACTCAGCCTTCAACATGTGCTTTAAGTAGTGGATAGTACCTCAAAGCGCCGAAAGTCTAGAATGTTTATTCGCTCCATGATATCATCTAAGCGCCCAGGTGTACCTACAATTATGTTCACCCCATTTTCTTTTAGTTTCTTTAAATCTGCTGCCACATCTGTCCCACCAACGACAAGCATGCACCTGAGATTGGGAAGAGTAGAAACAAATGGCTCTATCACATGGTATATTTGGGATGCCAATTCTCTTGTTGGAGAAATTATAATCCCTGCAACCTGATGACCTGTATCTTATCAGTAATGTTATAAAAAATTTGCTAAAACATCAAAAACCAATCAGAATGGTTGAAAGAAAGATTTTGCCTTGACTTTTCTCAGCAAGCTTAAACATAGCCAGAAGCTGTAGTAGAAAGGGACTAAACCATATTTTTGTTGCCTTAGGGCTTCTAGTCATGTAGTAGAGGTCAACATAAAACTTCAAACAGAACTGTGAATATAAATGCTCTCAGCTTCAAACTGAACTGTATCTGAAAGGAATTAAACTATATTATTGTTTCCTAGAACTTCTACTCAAGAGTCGCTGTGGTCAACATAAAAATTCAAACTGAATACCACCCACTGTCTGCACCAACTCTATGGATGTATAATTGGATCTGGTTTTGTTGCTTATTTGAATAGAGTCCAGCCTCATTTTTTAACTGTATCATAAAAGAACCTGGTGTTTATATCTTTCAGAGTAGAAATCATGACCCGCTGACAAGCTTACCTGAATCTAAGCCCTAGGATATCATATTATAACCCACACACTGAAGGATGGGGAATTTTACCCAGATAATCAATAAAACTTAACCATATTTATTGCAAATTCTAAATGAATGTTCCCCTATAGTTGCCAACTTATTCATGGAAGATTTTGAGTCCAAAGCTTTGGCCTCTGCTCAAACTTTGCCCCAAGCAGTGGAAGAGGTTTGTTGACGATACTTGCATCCTTTGGCCCCATGGTCGTGAAAATTTAAATTTGTTTCTCAACCATCTTAATTCCCAATCTGACTTCATCAAATTCACAATGGAAATCGAAGTAGATGGATGCCTTCCTTTTCTTGACAGTTTCCTCTCTAGAATGAATGATGGTTCTGTTTCTCACCAAGTTTTTCACAAAAAAACACACACGGAACAATATCTTCATGCTAGTTCTCATCATTTTCCGGCACAAAAACTCGGGGTTCTCAACACCTTTGCCACCCGTCCTCTAAGAATTTTTGTTGAAAATCACTTAGAAGAGGCAAAATCTCATCTTCTGAAAGTTTTTGAAAATAATGGCTATAGCAGGCAACAGGGCCTCAGAGCTTTTCAAAGGGTCAGTAAAGAATCAAGGGCTAAACCTTCTCGAGATGATATAATCTCCAGTGTTCATCTTCCCTTTATCCAGGGAACCACTGATAAGATTTCTCATATTCTCAAAAAGAACAAAGTTTCTACTACCTTCAAACCCCTTAATACCATTAGAAATTCTCTTAGATTTGTTAAAAACCTTTAAACCCTAAAGACATGAAAGGGGTCTACTCCAACCCATGTTCATGTGGGATTCCCTACATTGGGGAAACCGGTCGCTCCATTAACCAAAGAATCAAAGAACATGCAGCAGATATTAAGCACAACAGTTCTCATTCCGCAACCTTAGTTGAACATGCGGTGAAATCCAAACACCATGTCTACACTGAGGATTCTGGGGTCATCGCTAGGGTTGATCACTTCCATCATAGAAAGCTTAGAGAGGCCATTGAAATTGAAAAGCACACTATTAATCTTAACATCGATGATGGTTGGAAGTTAAGTAGAAGTTGGATCCTTGCCCTCTCTTCGTAAAAAAAAATATTTATTTATTTATTTTTATTTTATTTTTAAATAATTAATTTTATTATTTATGTATTATTTCTATATATATATATATTATATATATATATATATATCTTCTTTGACTTTCCTATTAAAATATTCTAACAATATTTAATATAATAACATTTGAAAGTAATGGTTAAATATTATTAATTTTATTTAAAAACTATTGTTAAAAATAGATTAAACTTATTTTTAATTATGATTATACATTTAAAATATTCATTTCCTATCTATTATTATAATTTAATTTAAGTGATTTGAAATTCAATACTATTTTAATTAAAAATTAAAGTTAAAATTAAAATTAAATTAAATTAAATGATAATAAATATATAAATTTATTCAATAACTAATTTTTAACGGCTAGTTCCTCACAATTATTTCCTAACGGCTAACTCTGGAACGGGATGCATCTTTGTTCTTTTAACATTTTGATGGATTGGTTTTTTCACCTTTGTCCCGAGAATGAACCACATTAGATGGTTCGAAACGTCGACCAACAACTTATGATGTGATTAATCTGAAAGACATTATCAAAATGTATTCATTATCGCGTGAGGCTATCAATGGAAACTACTTTTGTCTTTGGCCAAATAAATTTTCTTGGTCAGAAGAATCCACTCATGAGCCTAATTTTCTAATCCTTCTTTGATTGACCCTTCCCACAAGGTTGTTGAGAAATCAAAGTGCTTGTAGATTAGGGTTGATTCCTCTTAACTTGATAATTACTTGTGAGTGTTGTTGGTTTTTGTTATTTTAATTATGTTCTCTTCATCAAACAATTACCAACATATTCAAAACATGAAGATCAAAAGAGACAAAGAACACAAGATGTAGGCTCCAAGCTAGGGCAAACTCCACAAAGGGGAAGACCCAACCAATCCTCTTCTTATAGAATCAGATGAAAGTAAGATATCCAATACTTTAGACCAAGACCAAGACCAAGACCTCCACAAAGACCCAAGACAACCCTCCTTCAAAACTTCCCCAACCAACTCAAAGTCAACAATAGTCAACGTTGGTCAATGCTCTTCAAATCTGGTCAAACACAGAAATTCAGACCTACAACTTCAAACTTGTAATCATAGTTTTCAAAACCGGCCCAGCTAACCGGTTACTGGTCTAACCGGCCGGTTAGCAGGCCCACCGGTCGAGACCGGCCAAAAAACCGGTCAGAGGGGTGACTTCGCCAACTTTTGCAGCTAACCGCTCCTAACCGGCCGGTTCCATCCTAAATCGGTCGATTAAGAGGCACGCCCACCGTGAGCCCAAAAAGCGACTTTTTCACTGTGTTTTAGGGGTTTTGAAGGGAAACTAAGGGTGCTTTCCCTCCAAAAACACCCTCTCCAAGCCTTTAAGTGGCCCTTCTCACTCTCATTTGTCTCACGCATCTGATTTGGAGTGTTTATGAATGTTTGTGAGTTTGTTTGTGACCTTGGAGAGTCTTGAGTTTTTGCTGAAGTAGTCATCTTGGAGTTCGAGGTGGAGCTATTTTGGAGATAGTGTGTAGCTGTCAGTGGAGTTGCCATCTTCAAAAGGAGGTTAAGGAAGCTAGTTTGCATTTCCAAGTAAGGATTTTCACTTTAAAATTCCTCATTTGATTGTTGTCCATGAATTAAATTTTTTTATGTGTTATAAATTTATAAACTTCTCACTTCTATCATCTATGCTATGAACTCTCTAGCTCTATGCTATCAAATTTTGTAACTTGCATATGGATTTGTTTTCCTACATTTAGCTTTGGTTTTCCATGTTGCTTAGCTGCAATTTTTTTTTTAAATGGCAGATTTCTTTGCAAATTATTATTATTTCAAGCAAACATGGCTCCAAAAGAAAAGGACAGTGCATGGGCTCATTGTGATGTAATTGATGGAAAAATGATATGCAAATTATGCCATAAATCTATTGGAGGTGGGGGTATTCTTAGGTTGAAACAACACTTGGCTGGTATAAGAGGCCAAGTAAAGCCATGTGATGCACCAAATGCATTGTTAGATCCTGTTAGGACAAAATACATTTCCAAGCCTGAAAAGTTTTATGAGGATAAGGCTAGGGAGAAATCCATCCAAGATGACATTGCAAGGAAGAGGGAATTATTAGAAGCCATGAAAGAGAGTGGATAAAAAACATTGTAGAGCATGCCAAGTGCATTACAAAATACATTTACAACCACTCATGGGTATTGAGCCTAATGAGGAAAAACACTGAGGGCAAAGAGCTTGTTAGGCCTGCAATTACGAGATTTGCAGCTCACTTCCTCACGTTGCAATGTCTCAATGGTCAACATAAAAACTTGCAGAAAATGTTTTCCTCTGAAGAATGGTCTGAATCTCGATGGGCTCATAGACCACATGGAAAAGACACCAAAAAGAAAGTGTTAGACACTTATTTTTGGAAAAGGTCTCTCGAGCTAGTGAAAATTACCGAGCCCATTGTTAAGGTGCTAAGGATGGTGGATGGGGAAAGATTTTCAATATAGCAGGTGGTACTTTTGGCAAAAACTTGGCAAAGATGGCAAGAGATGTGGACCAACCAGGTAAGCAATTCCAATTTCCAATTTGTTTTTCTTTTCAAATTAAAATTGTTTACATTCTTTACAATTCAAATTATAAACTAAGTTACTAATTAATGTCTTTTTCTTTGCAGCGCATTGGTGGGAGTCATTTGGTGGCCAGTGTCCTCAATTGCAAAGGTTTGCAATTAGAGTCCTCAGTCAAACTTGCAGTGCTTTAGGTTGTGAGCGCAATTGGTCTGTTTTTGAGCGCATACACACGAAGAAGAGAAACTGTTTGGAACAAAAATGGTTAAATGATCTTGTTTTCGTCCAATACAACCTTCGATTGAGGAGGAACCAAATGATGAGCAAAACACCTAATCCAGATCCCATTGTGTTGGACGATATTGATCCAACATCAGAATGGGTGGAGGAGACTGAAGATCCTGTGTTTGAGGCTGATTTTGATATCGACATGGCTTTAGCGGGGGATGAAGCAGATTATGTGGCGGCATCAAAACCAGGATCAGTAGCAGCATCAAGGAAAGGCAAAGAACCAATGGAAGGCACTAGTCATGCAGGTCAACAAACTCGTGCTTCCATTAGGTCCACTTCTATTGTTATTGGTGGCATTGATACTGAGGTTGCAGATCAGGCTGAAGCATCCTCAAACTCTAAACCAGATGATGTCTATGTAGCTCCTGATGATGACCCTGTGGCTAGCAGTGGTGATGAACTTGATGATTGATCATGTGTACACTGTAGACTTGTAGTAGGCCAATGGCCTCATAGCTGGTAGCATTGTTTTTGGACTTTATAGGCCATTTAGAGCCTCATTGCTTATGTATTTTGCTATTTTGTCGATAATATGTATTGCACTCGGTGCCATTTTGATATATTCACCTTTACATGGTATATAAATGAGCAAACTTTGCATATTTTGTCTCTATTGGCTTGGAATCATGGTTTTAAATCTTAAAAATAGTTTTGTTTCATTAAAAATTAATTATTTAATGTATTTTTTTAAAACCGGTTCATTTAGACCAAACTAGTCCCGGTTAAACCCGTTCCAGTTGGTAAACCGGTTCATTAGGTGGACCGGTCCGGTCACCGATTCCGGTTTTAAAAACACTGCTTGTAATTAGCAGAGTTGCCCCACCACCTTTGCACGTGTGAGCAGAGATAGGCAAAAATTCGATCTTTTTTTTCTCTCCTTTGACTTCTTCTTTCTCCTTTGACTTTTGTTGATTTTCTTCTTCTTGGTACAGAAATCGATGATTGTGATGAGTGAGAAAATGAGGTCGAAGTGTCTCCTATTTATAGTTGTCCAGGAGGTCAAATAGGTGCCTCTTCGAGGCCGACTTATCCAGGCAAAACCAACTTGGTCTTGTGGTGACAAAATTGACTTTTTTACTCAAATAAAATAATTTTTCTTTTTCTTTCAAATAGTCCAAATGGAACTTTACATTGTTTGACTAGTGACAGATTTTCTTTTGACTCAATAAACCCTAAAAGCATGAAGAACATGCTTTGACTAGAATAAAATTAATAATAATGAATGTAATAAATGAATATAATGAATATTTCAATATTACATTTTTTTATTAAATTATGAAGACCGACACTAGTTACATTTTTCAACAAAGGTAAGATCAGAATATACACAAATTATAATACAGATGGTAAAGTGCTCAGAAGACCTGAGAAACACTGTTGATAAACAAATATGAACCAAAAACTATCATTACAAGAATTTCACAAACAAAAATTTAGGTTTCTTCATAAAATATTCAACATTCTTGTAGTATATAGCAACACAAGTCAATAAATCAGGTGTTCGCATGGATCAAAAATCAGCCACCAACAGCTTGAGTCTAAATGTATCATTATTTTATCTTTGACTCGCACCACCTGAGCTCCCTCTAAAATTCGACCATAGGCTTCTAAGAGGATCGCAGCAACCCAAGAGAACCATCCATCTTCTCAGCAGCACGTTACCTTTTTCTTCGTCTCTACTAAAGTTTGAAACTGCTTCTACCATTATGATCCATACTTGTGATTCTCTCATTGAAGTTAAAAAATTAAACAGAATGCAGTCAGTGTGCCTAACCATTGTTTGCTTCAAAGTTAAAGCCCCTCCTGGATCCTTGGGCTTCGAGAATCATTTTTTCTTTAAGAAAAACCATCCAATCCACTATCCATCAAATCCACTATTCTCCAAGATATTTGACTTCTAGATGTTGAAATTATGGATGTAATTTTGACATGTGGCTATGGTAATGTTCATATCAGTGATGACAATATCGTCGATATATCAGCGAATATCGGAAATATCACAAAGAAAATATCGTGATATTTAGGCTCCCGAAAATATCGCAATATTTCCGAGATGTCACCGATATCTAGGAAAAATATCGCACGACGATATAAAATATCATCAGGCCAGCTGGGTCGCAGCTGGAAAAGGGAGATTTGCCTTTTTTTGTCCTCATTTCGATTTCTGATTGTTGGAGAAGGAAGGGGAAGAACTTTGTGGTGGTTGTCAAGGAGAGATTGAGGATCAAATAGCCATTATCACCACCAACTAAGAATTTTTTGTGGATTAAAGATTGAAAAATAGTGAGACAAACTTCATTTCTTCCATTAACAAGTATGTTCTTAAAAACCCCTATGTTAATGATTTTTTTCATAGATTTAGGGTTATTCTTGCTTTTACCTCTTTGCCTACCAACATTTTGCTTCTTGTTTTTTTCCATTTGCTATGATTTTCATGCCCATGAGTCAATTCAAGGGTTTTCTCCATATTTGGACAGCAAACTCCATTTCTTTTTTTAACTTTCAAATGCACCCTCTTATTGCCATTTTTCATTGCTTTCACATTGCAAATAATGTAGCAAAAAAAATATTTTTTTAAATGAGGTGGTTATTACTTATTATTTTTTGTGTATGGGTGGAGTAACTTTATTCATCAATTCCAATTTTTTGTTTTTTTGTGCTCTATGTTTAAATTAGCTCACTACAAATATGCCAAAAGCCTTGGACCCATTTTTTGGAGTATGGGGAAGCCTGATGGTAGGACAAATCGGGCATATCTATCATGCAAATTGTGTGGGGCCGGGATGACAACAAGGGTTACGCGATTGAAATACCATTTGGCTGGACTCCCTAGACATGTTGTTGGGCTTTGTACAATTTGTAGTGCAAAGCTTATACAAAAAGCAATTGATGAAAAAGATAGAAATAATGAAGAGGCAGAAAGAAACAAGGTTGAACGTGCAGGTAAATCTTTCGAGATATCTTCTTCTGATTTTGAGGCTGAGGGTAGTGGGAGGGGCTCCATAGCATCACCTGCTACTGCCAGTGCTAATGTTACTGGGAGTGCGAGGTCATCATTTTTTGTTCCACGAACAAGTCATAGAGCAAAACCTTCCATAAAATCAATTGTTAAAAAAAGGGAGAAGCAAGAAGCAAATAGAGTTATGGGGCAGTGTCTTTTTTGGAGTGACTTACCTCTCAGCGTCACCAAAACCAATCCATTTTGGCAGCGAATGTGTGATGCTATTGTCACTGTGGACCCAGAGTACAAAAGTGTTACATATGAGGAGTTGCGGGGCCCAATTCTTCAAGCAAAAAAGCAAGACAACAACTCTAGATTGGCGGAGTTGAAACAAACATGGGAATTATCTGGATGCACAGTGATGTCTGATGGTTGGACAGATAGGAAGGGTAGGACCCTTCTAAATTTCTTGGTACATTGTCCTAAAGCTACCATGTTTATTAAATCAGTGGATGCATCATCACATATAACAGATGCAGCAATGATATGTGAGTTGTTAGATGGGTTCATCCAAGAGATTGGTGTGTAGAATGTGGTGCAAGTCATAACAGACAATGCAACTAATTATGTATCTGTCAACGGGATGTTTATGGAGAGGCACCACACATTGTTCTGAACTTCGTGTGCAGTACATTGTATCGATTTGCTACTTGAGGATATGGGGAAACTCTCCTTCACCAAGGAGGTGATTGATATGGCTAGGAGCGTCCCCAACTTTATTTATAACCATGCTTTTGTTCTTAGCCTCATAAGGAGATACATTAGAAACAAGGTGTTGCAGCGTCCTGCAATCACACGGTTTGCCACCAACTTTATTACTCTTCAGTGTTTGCTTCAATGCAAGTTCGAGTTGAAGCAAATGTTTGTTTTTGATGAGTGGGGTGATTATAGATACAGCAGGAGACAGGACGGGAGAGCCATTGCAAAAATGGTGTAAACTAGCACGTTTTGGCAGGGAAGAGAAGAAGTGTGCTTAGTTAGTGAACCTATAGTAAAGGTTCCGAGATTGGTAGATGGGGACAAGCCTGCAATGACTTATTTGTATGAGGCCATGGATATCGCCAAGGAGGCCATTCGTTCTTATTACGTAGACAAGGGTTTTGTTGGGCTTGATAGGCATATGATGTTATGGGATGTGATTGATAATCGGTGGACAGGGATGCTTCATTGACCCATTCATGCAACAACACTCTTCCTCAAGCCCGCATTTTCAAACAAATGCGCTTTTGATTTTGATGGCGAGGTGATGGAAGGGCTCCATTCTTATATTCAGAGGATGGTACCTGATCCTAAGCTTCGTAGCAAAACGAATTGCGAGATACTGTTTTATCGGGATTGTGTCGGCTTATTTGGCTTTGATGATGCTATTAGGGAAAGGACCCTCTTCATGCCACGTAAGTGACAAGTCATCACTCATTAGAATTTTCAATTTTGAAGTTATTTATTTATAATTCTCAATGTTGCACGGGTACCGCTCCCGGTCATTGGAGAGCAAGTACCCCAACCTCCGGCGCTCCTAAGAGCTTAGGAGCTAGTACGAAACGCTCCAAAATGGGAGGAAACCTTGGTTGGAGCTTTGGAGCTTTTTGGGAGCTTGTCTCGGCCAAAATGACAGTTTCCGAAGTGGGTTTCAAGTGGGAGCTTGGATCGGAGCTCCTAAGGCTCCTGATCCATGCATACCCAAAAAGCCCGCACAATTTATTGGCGGCAAACTTACTTAGAATTGGCAGCAAAAGTGATTTATCTTTTTCTATATAATTGTCCCTCATCAGCTCTGAGTTCATCAACTATTCAACTCTATTCGTTGAGGAGTAAGTTGCTATGTTCGCCTATCGTGCTTTCCCTGTGTTCCCCTGCCTGCAAGTGTTTGAACTTTGTTTGCATTCTAATTTCTAGATGTACATTGTATCCGAGCTTAAACTTCGAAATAGCCCTGTGACCCTGTTTTGCTCGCATCTACTTAAAGATATAGATTCCCAAAATGGGCTTGGTATGCTTTTATGGGTCGTAATTGATTTGGATTTATCAGAAACAAAGGTCGAGTTTGTCGTGAATTTTTGTTATATTTGATAATGCATTGCAATGGGCTTATGTTTCTTTTGGTATGCATTTGGAGAATTTATTTACATTGTGTATTTTTAATTTTCGCCGCCCCACAAACGTTGCTTAAACTGGCTTTCTCTGAGCAACAGTGCTTTTTTTAATTAGGAATTACCGGAAATCCTACGTTTTTCCCTCAATTGTTTACATATGCTTCTAGAATTGAGAATTTATAGTGCATCTCCTAATTGGGTTTTGCCGAAGATAGCTTTATTGCACTGTGTGTGTTTGGTTCAAAAATTCTACTTGGTTTGATGTCCTGCTTTAGAATGGTTTGATGTCCTGTTTTAGAATTCGGCCGCTTCAGTTATGTTGAAAATTGCTCATTTTAGTAAAAATTCTCCTTTGAATGTGTAATTGGTTGGATTGTCCTCAAAATTGTTTGCTTCCTCCACACTTCCAAATAGAAGTCCTTTTCTGCAAAACTATCCGTGATTTGAACTTGACTATCAGATTGTAACACCAGTGGATAAAATTTCAGCAAGCAGTATACAATTTCAGTTAGCCGCAGTTCACCTTTCGTATAGTATGTTTGAAGGCAAGCGGGAATTTATGTTTAATGTTTCATATTCCATTTAAGAATTTTTGCAAACACTCAAACTTCATTGGTTGCAATTTGATTCGTTTATGGTTTTTTTTTTTTAATTCAATAGAGAGGGTTCTCTGACTTATATTCTTTCCATTTAAAAAAACTTAAAAAGTTTACAATTATTCTTTCCATTTAAAATAAATTTACAATTGGCTAAATTATTCCGAATGGAAAAATAGGTTATTTGAAATTTCATTATGGGAGGGATTTTCAGATTTTCTTCTTGGGATTCCTCTCACACAGACTGTTCAGAGGAGATTTTTACTTGTTTTAAATTTTAAAATAAAAGCTCCATAAACTTAATAAGTCAACAATGTGGTTTACTCTGTCACATGGCATATAAGCTGCAGGAAGTCTGCTCTTTGTGCCCCATTCAGGTGGAGGTATGAAGCATTCTCCTTCCCAAAGAAAAGGGGAAAAAATTAAAATTCAAAATATATTTATACTGCAAAACCTTTTAAGTTTTATCATTTGCAAATGCCAAATAACGGTTGAAAATTAAACTGTAAGATGAACATAAAGACCAAGCTTTGTGTATGCAGGTGCAACATTATTAATTTTTTTTGTAGTTGGTTTGTCTCTTCATGGCATGGCTTCTTAAAATGATATTGAGAATATTAAGTAACATTTCAACTTCTGTTTTTCAATAATTCTGGGCTATGTTCAAATGTATGTCGTCTTCTTGAAGTAAGGTCAACGTTCATTTAAGTCAAGATTTTTTATATTAAAATGAATGTATAACAAAGCACTTTGGAAACAGAGTCAATATGGAAAGCAATAAAATTAATAAGATTTTATAAACACTTAATGTCAATGCTTTATTCATTTTATCTAATATCCTTTTGCTTTTTATTTATCTCATATGGCTGAGAATTAAACTGTAAGATGAACATAAAGACCAAACTTTGTGTACGCAGGAGCAACATTTTTAATTTTTTTTGTAGTTGGTTTGTCTCTTCATGGCGTGGCTCTATATTTGAACATGTCAATTGCATAGATAAAAGAATAGTTTGAATGTAAAATTTGAAGAAAATGTAAAAGTCAGTTGTTGGTGGATCATTTGTATATGTTGGGATTTAAATTTTTACTACTTATTTTCTTATATTGGTAGGTTATTATTTAATATTTAATATTTTGGCATTTGCAAACAAGACTTTCAAACCAACCGGAAATAAAGAAAATCTGCAGATCTTCATTCAGAGAGTTACTTAAATCATAAATGTACAGTTGCTTAAAGGATTCAGGCTTTGCACATTGGAATTTCCAATTTCTGTTTACTGTGTTTTAAACTTTTATAATGTTAGTTTTTTAATTTTGAGCTAGTGAAGCCCTATGCTCAATATAACATTTAAAAATTACATTCAAATCTAAGGTGCAACATTAAATTGAAATTACATTAAGGTGTAATGAGATTATTACACCTAGATAAAAGTTAAATATTAATTTATTTTAGTATTATGTTATTACAATCATTCACTTTATAAGTTTGCTCATTAAGTAGATAATCATGTACTTTATCCATAAAGTACATCCATCAGACTAAAATGATAAATCACTAATAACAATTGACTAGTTTATTTGTTAATTAGAGTATGCAAATTATCATTGACTAGTTTATTAATTTATGAGAACTCAGAATATACAAATTAAATACAAGTATTGTGATTTTTACTTTTTAGTCATTTATGTACATTGTAAAATATATTTATTTGTTCCACTTCTAATGTTTTTTTTTTGTATTTTAATGTAAATTTTCAATATTGATACCATGGATAGAGGGTTGGGCAATAAATGTGGTAACAACAACAGCAGGATGAGACCCCCACTACCTCCACAAGTTCAACAAGAGAATGTAGAGGCAACAATAGGTACCCACAAGCAATCAAGCAACATTTCCAAGAAGCCCTTAATGAAGTTCATGAAAAAAATAACACAAAACAAGACAAAAAATAGTGGAGGTTGTGAGGAATGGCAATGCAATTTGTGTAACCATGTTTTTAAGGGTAGCTATACAAAAGTATGGCATCATCTTTTGGGCATACTTGGGTTAGGGGTGAAGAGTTGCACATGTAACTTTAAACAAAAAATGGAGATGAGTAAGCTTCACATGAAAGCAAATGGAAACAATGAATGTGATAGTATCATTGTATCTCCTAATAATAAGAGAAGCAGACATGAAAATTCATCCCAATGTTTGAATGAACAAAGTCACATCCAAATTGAGACTAATCAAGAAAGTTCTAGCACTAAGAGGACTACTGTAAGTGACTCCATTCAAAAGATGTACAATGTTTTGAATAAGGATGAAGCAGATGATGCCATAGTGGATTTTTTTATGGCGAATGGAATTTCATTTAATGCCACTCGTTCACCATACTATAAAGAAATGGTGGGAAAAATCACAGCTATAGGGGCAGAATATGCACCCCCGGGGTACAATAAAATGAATACTTCATTATTAGATAGAGAGGTGACAAGAATGCATGGACTTATGGAGGACCTCAAACAGTCTTGGGTTCATTCAAGTTGTTCAATTGTCATGGATGGTTGGACAGATATTCAACAATGACCTTTGTTGAATGTTATTGTCACATCACCAGAAGGGCCTTATTTTTTAAAAGCAATTGATTGTAGTGGTAAAACCAGTGTTGCACGAAGCGCGCCC